>CATIWQ010747502.1:0-20340 GCA_949673415.1 Euphorbia schlechtendalii | reverse complement strand
TTTTTTACATCCATTTTAGTGTTTTAATAACAATGTAAGGATATTCCTAATTCAATTCTTATTAATGTTAAAATTACTCAAGTATAGATGTTCCCAATACATGTAAAATTTACATGTATATATACCTCCAACAATTCTTTTTAATGGTTTTAATTTGCTTTAATATATTTTCCATCTATTTTTAAGAAATTTAATAAAAAAATAAAGGGTATATTTTCCTAATTCAATTCATTTTAAGGTTAGAGTAATTCAAGACTACATATTCTTAATGCAATATGTAAATTTTACATGTATATGTACCTCTAACAATTCTCTTAGTTCTTTTTTGGTATGTTATTGCATCTAACTTCAATTTGTAAGAAAAATATTTTTTGTAAATTTTTGGCGCCTAGTGTACCTTTGGCGCTCGCCTTGACTTCGGGCGCTCCTTCGGGCAAGGCTAGCCCTCTTGCGCCTCTAACAACTATGGAGAGAGACATAAAAAATTGCATCTTTGAAAAGTCAAACCCACCAGATTTTAACACGTGGTATTGAGGGGGTTAAGTAATTACTTTTGCCAAGTTAAGGTGGTCACCGATTGGAACTTTTGAAAGTTTAGGGTGGCATTGGGATTTTGTTGCCAAGTTGAGGGTGGTGTTGATGCATTTGGCCTTTATTTCATGGTGGTGTTTTATCATGCTTTCGTTACACATGGCTGTTTATTGGTTTTACTTTTACCTATGGTCTTTGAACTTATAAATTATGATTAGCCTTTTGATTTTGACACTTGTTCAACTTGTATCAATGGGATCTTTCAACATTCTTTTTTTATATATAATTATTACTGCCAAACTTTTATAAAAATGTCGCCAAATATATATGTTTTCTAAAAAGCCTTGTGACCTAATTTTGTTTTCAAAACAATATCAATGTTTTATTGAGTTATTATTTTCAAAATCCTACTAGAAACTGGATAATACTTTCATTGATGGAATAAAATATGTTCGGTGATTTTATTAGCACCTTTCTATTTTAGTAACCAACTAGGTAACACCTGAACTCCTAAACACCATCGTTTCCACGTTTCCTTGCCGTTTCAGGAACTGAAACTTGTGGAACCCTGTATGAAACATTTCTGGGACATTTTTGTAAATAATAAAGTCGAAATCTCCTTTTCTTACAATTAGGAAACCGTTTCTGGAAAATTAACCTTGGATTTTTTTATGACTGTCACTCTCTAAGTAATATTTCTTTTCAGATTTATACTCAATCAATATTTTGCAACTTTTTCATGCTTTCTAGTAGACTACAATCATGTTTTATTTTAATTATCGTGCCATTCTTCTATTTTTCAAAAGAATAATAACATATAAATACATGTTTATATGTTTATATCTATATAAATGCATTTTTCTTTCTTCATCATTTACACTTTTCCTCAGTTTCTAAACCTGTATTTTTTTAAAATTGACGTTTGTCGGGGCCCGTTAATGCTTCATTTACGTGCTTACTTAGGTAACCATTGTCGCTATAAGTTTGAGATACAATTTAGCATTGGTGATTTCACCATTGCAACGCTTATTATTTAATTAAATACTCTTGAAAGTATGCATGTGTAGATCACTATGGTAGTATGATTAATTGTCTTTCCTTGCTCAAGATTCATACATTGTCCTAATATTTTTTATGTTGCTTGTGTCCTCTGCTAGTCAATCAGTTCTATATGGTATTCATTGTTTAAAATCTCACCATTGTATGTGTCATCTAATATTTGATATGAAGTTTCCAAATGATACATGATGACCTGTTAAGGGTCTTTGGTATAGTTTGGGATTGGAATGGGGGTGTGAATGTGAATCATGGAGGTTTGCTTAAGAGGAGGCCACATGGTTCAGTTTGTTTTTTTGTGTATATGGAATTGGATTATTTAGCATTATTTATCAGAAATCATAGAAGGCGATCATACTTCCCTGGCTTTTGAGTATGTTTATCGGACAGTTTTTTACCTCTTTTTCAGAAGTTCATAAAGGAGCCTTACAAAAAATTAAATCATAACTGTAAAACTGGTATGGCAATTTGAACATTATCCATGCTGAGTGTTACAAATAAGACTTTGTTTCTCAAACAGAACTATGACCTGCTTTTACTTTTGAAAAGAAATTATAATCCTATTTTTATTAGGAGACTTAAGTTACCTGTTTATAATTCACAGTAACAGTCTTGGAACCATCAATCACCACTTTATTATCTATCTCTTAGCTTTAGGTTTAGAAGGATTTTCTTTCTCTTAACCCATAATTTGCTATATTGCAGGTTGCCTTATGGAAGTTCTCCGCAGATGTTACATCTGGAGGTGATGACATAAGTTTTTTTTGTTTCATTTATTATCATAATTTTCTTGGTTTTGATCTGAATATTAAACTCAGGTATATTCATACTTTTGTACTATTGCTCTGCAGATACAAGGCCATTGCTAAGTTTTAGTGCAGACACAGTTCCTATAAGAGCTATTGCATGGGCCCCATCTGAGAGGTCGCTATTTGCAGTTCTTTTATAATTATGTAATTTTATCACTATCTTTCTCTGGTTACAAGATTTATTTTGTGCATGTCTTCTGCTATGGGACCTCGTTGATCTAAAAGAGGTTTGTCTTGTTTATGCTCATCCACAAAATTTTTTGTGCATAGTTTGTCACTCCATATGTTACTATACTATCTCTCAGAGTCTGAATTCTTCTTTGTATCCAACGTTTGAATACGTTGCCTATATGGAGTCTATGATACTCGGACTCTTCAATATGGTGGCCGCACCAGTATCGACACGACACTGACACGGACACAGAATCTGTGTCGGATCCGGCCATGTGGCATCGGACACGGCAGAAGAGCAGTGGCGGCTGGTGGGGGATTTGCAGGTTAGGTTTTAGGTTAAAGATGAAGAAGATGAAGGGAAAATGACGCATAAAGTAGATTTGGCTTAATTGAAAACTTGACTTTAAATATGGTCCCACATATAAAGAAAGATATTGTTATTAAGTCAGGCCAAGATCACGCATAGAGTAGATTTTGCTTAATTAATTAGAAATACTGATATCAATGCTAATCAATTGTTTTCCTTAATTTCATTCATACAAATGAATGTTCTACATTTCTTTTTTTCCTTCCTAATTAATCAAATTTTTGTCTTAAAATAAATATTTACTCCCTCCATTTACTAAATAATGTTGTTTTAACTAATTCACAGTTTTTAAGATAACAATTAAACGAATGAGGTGATTTACTAATTTACCCTTTCATAAATGTCCTACTCTATTTCAAGACTTCACTAATTTGTTTAACAAAAACAATTTGCTAGTGTTTAAATATTGATTTCTACAGGAGATTGGAATATGGCTATCTTGAAAGTTGAACAAATTAATAAGAGTAGGAATGGAAAACTTTGGGAAAAAACACCTTGAAAATACAAAATGACAATGAAAAAGAGAAATCAAAATCCCCGTACTCGTGTCCAAAATTAGGACAGTGTCCATGTGTCCGAATTTTTTGAACTTCCCGTACTAGACACTCGGATTCGTACCCGTGTCTGACACTTGTTAACGAGTCCATGCGACATAGTATGGAGTTGGGAAGTATATTGTATTGTGGGGGATGACAACCACGAGATGTATGGACAAGAAACTAGGATACTCTTATCGTATTGCTTATTGTTAGAAATCAAGTTTCACATATATCATGTTTGAGGTAATAACTTGCATTACATTCATTTCATTGAAAATTCATTTAAATGGTTTTCTTGTTGTGTGCCGTACAAGAGTATCATATGCCATATGATTTGTGGACAAAAATATGACAACCAAACTTTCTTGTCTATCTTTGTATTTTCTGTTATCCCTCCTTGTGAGGTGGGTTCCTTGTGCTACATATGAAAGCTAGGAAAATGTGGCTTTTCTTAAAAATTATAGTTATGTCATGTCACTCTTTCTTACATTGAGAAGTGCCATTTTCAGTGATCAAGAGAGTGCAAATGTTGTACTTACCGCTGGACATGGAGGCCTGAAGTTTTGGGACATATGGTGAATATCACAACTTGTGTCTTGTTATATTTTGATTCATAATGTGTATTATTCATACTATTTTGTCTGTTTTTGAATATTTACAACTCATAGGATGGATGACTTTGTGGAAACTGAAAGTCATTATTGTCACCTTGAATCAATGAATTCAGATTGATATACAATTTTCCTTGTGAGATGAACTAATTTTAAAATAATGAGAATGCATCACATTAATTTGACAATGAAGAGACAAGGAAAATAGAGCTAGGATTATATAAGCCAATTTAATTTTGGGTTCCTTTAGTTATCCTTTTGTATAATGACACCTCTATGTTGTTTTCAATCATTCTTCCCTCATCAATACCCAGTAAAGTCTTACATTGTATAGAAAAATATATAAACCGTTCGCAGCTTGTTTTTTAGAGCTACTGAACATTAAAAGTAAAGCAAAAGTCATACATCTTCATAGATATAATCTGATGTCTGGATGGAAACATTTGTTATGTGCCGTCAATCGTGATATGTTTCTTTGTATTCATGCATGTTGGTGTTAGCTATGTAATTTGAACGTATATTGGAGTCCTATTTTTGTAATGATGAAGATCCTGTTCCATTAGACGATAAGATTAACTTAGAAATTGCAATAGTTCATTTCTTTTTTAGTCCCTGAACCAGCCATTGGTGGTTTGATGTAAATGACTCATTCTTCTCACATATGTTTGTTGTGTGGCTATTCATTGTTTATAAGACAATGAGTATAGAAACCGTACATGAAGTTGTGAGCTTTCTGTTTGTTACCAGTGATCCGTTCCGACCTTTATGGGACCTCCACCCAGCACCAAAGTTCATTTATAGTCTTGATTGGCTTCCAGATCCAAGGTGATTCACCATTCTTACTAGGTCAACTGAATATGGAATGGAACTTTTTCATGATAATTATTGGTACAAATGATCCATCAATGTTTTGTGTTTCAGATGTGTTGTCTTATCGTTTGATGATGGAACAATCAGACTCCTCAGCTTGGGGAAGGCTGCATATGATGCTCATGTCAATGGAACTCCATCCGTGGGGCCTAAACAACTAGGAATGCATGCTCTTACTTCTCCATCGTTTGCTATCTGGAGCGTTCAAGTGTCGAGAAAAACAGGTTTCTCTTTTACTTTTGTAATTGTATATCTGGCTATGGTAATAGAGGGGTTGATTGTACAGAATTTTTACTCACAAAAGATGGAAATGGTGCAAGAGAAACACTCTTTCTGCTTCTTTGTATTTATATGCCCAATGATAGGAATAATTTTGTAGGAATGAAGAAACATTTGGGAGATCCAATTATATTAATGTGTGTTTATGATGTTTTTGTTCTAACAAAAATTCATTTGTTGCATGCATGTTTAAAATTGTTGGTGAATTGTTTCTTTCGGGTTTTCTTTATGTGTTTTTCTTTATTAAGTTTAGTGATCTTTATTTCATTGTTTGTTTCTGTTCACAATTAGTTTTGTTATTTCAACATGTGCAAATGATCTTTGTAAATATATTTTAACCAGTCCCGTGTTACATAATTATAGGCGTAGCATAAATTTTTGTTCTTCTTCCTTAACTAGTTATTGAATTTTGTTATTGGTGTTAATGTTTATTGCTGTCTTTACCCCTTATGCTTACATTAACGAATGGGGAACATATTCTGCGGGATATCCAGTAAAGGAATGTAGGCCTATATTTTGTCTCTTTCAGTTCATTGGCTTGCCGTCTACACCAAAGGCATTGTGCCAAAATACTTAAAAAGTGTATTTTAATTTTCCTTTGAGAGTTTTTGTCAATCTTTGACCTCCCCCTTCATCTAGAATATTTGTAGCTATAGAATTCTTTCTTTTCATTTTTTCATTTCACCTGATTAACTTATTTTTGAATTTCAATAGGCATGGTTGCATATTGCAGTGCGGATGGTACTGTTTGCCGCTTCCAGGTTAGTTTATTTGTGTTTGTATAATGTATAATCTTACATCATTTATAATATCACATGATTGCAGTGAATTTCATGCCATTAAGGGACCTAACCTTATAACGACTGGAACCCAATTTACATAAAATTTGTTCATTCCAAATGGAACTACTACAAATACCACAAAATTTTTTGTCACAACTTCCTTGTAATTTGAATGTATGCATGTTTTTATCCCGAAGTTAAGGTGTATAATTCCCTGCTCGAGGTATCCTTAATTTAAATAGTTGCGATAACTAAAAAGTAAAAACGCAACTTTGCAAAATCGCCATACTAAAAATAGTGTAACTGTAAAGTACTGGTGCTTGCTTGTAGACTAGATTTCATGTGTAAATACTAAATGGTAAATCCAAGTTGCTTAAATTCTTTGCCCAATTTAATTGTTTTCGTGTATGATCAGCTCACTACAAAAGCGGTTGAGAAGGACGCATCAAGACATCGAGCTCCACATGCTAAGATATGGTCCCTAAGTAAACATGCATCTGCTATTACAGTTACCACTTCATTACCGGACACTCTGTCTTTGAAGAAGCCACCCAATAATGCTGGAGGCGATACCTCAAGAACCATGAGGAGCTTATACGAGTCAAGTCAGATTAAAACTGCTAACCAGTCAAAACCAACAGCTTCGGATAACCAACCTCTAGGTAACAGTTGGCAGTTTTTTAGGCCTTTATGTTGTACATAGCCTTTTTCTTAGGCCTAATGCATCGGTAGCCTACTCGAATTTGTCTTAAAAAACCTACTTCCCCTTGAATATTTAAAGTGACCCCGTAACTCACTCAACTTTCAACTGAACGACAAGTGTCAGCTTCTGGTGGGTTTGACTTTTCAAAGATGTCGTTTTTCTGATTTTATCTCTTCAATCAGAAGCTGACACGTTGCGTTCAGGGGGCAATAGGTTTTTTTGGGATAAGTTTGGGTAGCTACTGATGCATTAAGCATTTTTTTAAGCTTAATGATTGATTTGCCCCCTGAACTTGGCCTCAAAAGCCAAATGATCATCTGAACTTTAAAAAGCACCCGGTCACCCCCTCAACTTGTAAAAAAACACAAATTTGCCCCCCTAAATGCCACGTGTCATCTTCTAGTTGGTTTGACTTTTCTAATATAACATTTTTCTCTCTCCACCAGAAGTTGACACGTGTCAATTAGGGGGCAAACTGGTGCAATTTTTACAAGTTAGGGGGCAAACTGGTGTATTTTTGCAAGTTCAAGGGGTAATGGAGTGCTTTTTAAAGTTCAGAGGATCATTTGGCTTTTGAGACCAAGTTTGAGGGGCAAACTATGCATTAGGCCTTTTTTTTTAATTTCTTTTTTCTTAACATATTAGAGTTTCTTCGAAATTTTGGCAGCTGTATGTGGTGGCGATGATCCAAGCACACCTGGAATGGAAGAAGCATCGGCGAATCACAAGCAGCAAGCTAAGAACAAGAAAACGGCTGGGCAGGATCTTGCGTTGGTTAGCGTAGACGAAGAACAAACTGGTTTACACCAGAAAGAATGTGCGAATGAAGTCGAAGTTATTCCCCCTAAAATTGTTGCTATGCATAGAGTTAGATGGAATGTGAACATGGGAAGCGAGAGATGGTTGTGTTCTGGAGGATCGGCTGGAATTGTTCGATGTCAAGAGATTTTGTTCTCCGAGTTTGATAAGAAACTAGCACGGAAACGTTAGCTGCTGTGGAAGTTTAGCATTTCGATCTGATGACTCGGTGTGTAGATTAGCAGTGTTGATAGCATCATTTCAGTTCTTGTAGTAATCAAACTCTAGTGGTGTATATTTTGTTTTTATTATCTCAACTAGAAAAATTACTTGTATACTTTGTAACATCGTTCACCTAGTTCGTTATTCAAAATGTTTTTTATATTTCTAGATCAATTAACAAAAAAAATGCTTGAGCCTTCTTTGGTTCTTGGTTTTTTTGGTAGAGTATGGTATGGTCTTAGATTAGAATCATTTTTTGGTTTTGTGATTTTTCTGCATGATACGGTTCTCTCGTAGTTGGGATCATGAAAATAAAATCATGGAGAACTACATCAACCAAAAAAAACTAAAAGTAATGGATTATAGTGTTTTAATGGTATTATTATTGGATTTGAGATCATATATTTCGTTATCGTGTTGTAATAGAATCCATATCTAGCGGTTGTTTGAGTTGAAATATTATAAGATTACGTTTGTTTTGAGTTACAAACCAATTCAGTTAACAGCCTGCTTTTTAGTTTAATTTATCTTGTTAAGCTAAGTTTAGTTTAACTATGCGTAGTTACAAACTTACGTAAAAAGAAGTTCAGTTCGTTTTAGTTTAAATCCATTTAATCTAGTTCAATTAAGTTCTTTCAAAGACCTGAGTGTTTGTTTTCAACTATTAATAAATAACCTCGAGGTATAAAAATTATGAATAAAATCTAAATCGATATTAATAGTAGTAAATAAACCAAGGATAGCGGTGAAACTTTCTTGATCGAAGAACAGAGGTTATTAACAAATCGACAATTACAACTCTAATCAAAGTTAGATGAACATGAATACGAACTGCTACATATCGAATAATCAACCGCTCCATCTCATTTTTTAATCAAGCTAACATTTAATTTAAAATTAATAATTTAATTTGATATAAAAAATATTCATTCCAAGCCCTTCTTATTACTATTTTTAGTTTTTATTGGCAATTTTTATTTAATAATATAATACTTTATTTGTATAGTGTGTCCACTTGTACTTCAATTCGTATTGATGGAAGTCATCCGTTTCTAATCCTAGAAGCTAAGGCTCTGCTTGGGAGCAAGTGTTAAAAAATTATAAAGGAAAGGAATTGAAAGGATAGGAAGGGAAGAGAGGGTATTTAATAGAAATATAAAGGATTGAGTAATATTGTGTTTGGGAGGAAGGGAGCAAGTGTTAAAAAATTATAAAGGAAAGGAACTGAAAAGATAGGAAGGGAAAGGAGGGTATTTAATAGAAATATAAAGGATTGGGTAATATTATGTTTGGGAAGAAAGGATGGAATCTTAAAGTAAAGTAGACATGAAAATTACCTAAACATCTTTTATAATTTAAAATAATTAAAAATAAATTATAAAAATAAGGTTAAAATTATAATTTAGTTTACCTTCCCCTCGAATTCTACCATTTTGGTGGAATTGTAAGGGTGTGTTTGGAATGTTCCATTTTGAAAGAATTTAATTCAATTGAATTTATTTTGTCAAATTCCCTTGTTTGGAACCAAATAAATATTAATAGAATTCAAATCATGCAAGATTTGAATTCTTGTGAATGCAAAGAATAGAATTCTTGCAAAAACTTGCAAGATTTTAAAGGAATTCGTTTGAGTTATGCCTTTGAATATTATATCATTTTAACCTTCTCATATGCTTTTAATTAAATAAGTCAAAATATTTGTATAAATTGTTTCGAAAAAATGTTAAATATATTAATTAACAATCAATTGAATTCTTTAATACATATGAAGTTTCCAAACAAAGAAATTTATTTGAGAAATCATTTCTATTGAATTCTTTTGAATGAATTCAATTCAATTCTTTTCATTTTGTTACGTGATTAGATATTGAAAGTGAGGGGAAGTGAGGAGAATTCAATTTCTTCCGATCCTTCCAAATTTTAAAATTCTTCCTCCCAACCAAAGTAATGTCAATTCCTTCCTTTCCCTTCCTCTCACATACACCCATCCAAGCAAGCCTAAGCGGAGCGACACAGCACAGACCAACCGATACGAGTCCCAAATCAGCGATGATAACGGCGGACGAAGCGCTAAACACCGTTCTCAGGGTGGCTCAGCGGCTGACTCCAGTTACGGTGCCCATCCACGATGCTCTTGGCAAGATACTAGCCGAGGATATTCACGCACCTGATCCTCTACCTCCTTATCCAGCCTCAGTCAAGGTATTCAAGATTGCCGGAAATGTTTGATTCCTAGATTAAATGAATCTGGAAATTATGTCGATCGCCATTTGTAGGATGGTTATGCTGTCGTTGCTTCAGATGGACCTGGTGAGTATCCGGTTATTACTGAATCAAGAGCTGGAAATGATGGCCTCGGCGTCACTGTCTCTCCTGGAACTGTTGCTTATGTCACAACTGGAGGTTGATCACCGCTTGTTTTTTCTATCTGTGAGATTATTTTTGCGATTAATGAAATTTCTGTCATCTCCATTGGATTTAGTCATAAGCTGTGGTATGGCAGAAGAATTAGGTCTTTATTTTGTTAGTGTGGAATGAGACTTCAGTTGCTTTTCATGGAAAACTTAAGCGTCGGTTTGGAAATTGAAAGTTAGTTGGGAAAACTTGCTTTTTTTTTTATCTTTTGGTGTTGAACATTTGTTTACTCTCAATTTCTCAGTCTGTATATTTACCGTTATTATCCAGGGCCCATTCCCGATGGTGCTGATGCAGTTGTTCAGGTTGAAAATACAGAAAAGGTTGATGATTTAGGTGAATTAAAACGTGTACGCATATTGGTGCAAACTAGCAAAGGTGTTGATATTCGTCCTGTGGTATGATCTTATATTCCATCTTTTTCTTTTGTTCTTTTGTAGATTGTTTTTTTATTTACGAAACAAACTACCCTTGAAATGGTTGTACCATGTGATATTAATTTATATGTAATTTTGAAGAAACTCCAAATATATTTGGTGTATGGAATTTAGACTTGTGGATACTGATCTAAATACAGTAGTTCCCATGTTTCATGCCTAGTTGTTGTAGTCAGGTCCTTGTATAAACTTGATGAAAATAGTGCAATTTAACACATTGGTTGAAAACAATATTATTTGCAATTCTACCCGACAAAAGATATAGGAAACTTTATTTGCATAAGCATTTCTCTATGTTGACCTTGCGGCCAAGAATAGCAGGCTAGGAGAATTATGGTGAAGTGAAGTCTTGTAAATAGGAGTATAATATATATCTATGCCTGTTATGGACATCTTTTCGTCAGTGGAGCCTTATTTTGGTTCTTGAATTAAGCAAGCGAAGTGCGTGGCTCCCAAAATTACTCAAAGAGAAAACTGCAATTTTTTACTTGGGGCTTTACTCCACACTAATGACAATTAACCATATTTCTGTGTTTGATTAAGATGATTTTATATTAATTGCTCATTTAAAGCTCCACAAGTGTCTGTTTACAGGGATTTGACATTGAGGAGGATGCTGTAGTATTGAAATCTGGAGAACGACTTGGTGTTTCAGAAATTGGCTTACTTGCTACTGTTGGTGTTATGATGGTGAAGGTATGACTCAATATCTATTTTGGGTTCATCAATTCATGATTTTTCTAAGTACAGCAATTTGCTTCAGGTATACCCTACACCTACAATTGCTTTGCTTTCCACAGGAGATGAACTTGTGGAGCCAACAACAACTAGTCTAGGTCGTGGACAGGTACTACATTTTGAAAATTTTCAACTTTCTCCATAGAAAAAGATCGATTTTTTTAAGTGATTTCAACTATAAATTCTTAGTTGAAGTGCTATAGGCTAGCAAACTCTCTGTTTCTTTAATTTTGGAATTTGGACTATTAGGCTTGCCAACGGCCTACCCTGGTGGAAAATAGTTACCAAGCTATGTGTTTAAAATAACATCTGACTATCTTTCTTATTAAGAAATTTTCAGTAGCAAGGCAAAAGAAACTCCGAATTTTTCTTCTTAAATGCAAAGAGAATGTAGATGACATCAACATTAGCTTCGAAAGTTCTCCCGTCTTGTTTGAAACATTTCTTCATGGCTGAAGAGAGGAAACATAAGAAAAGGCAAATATATTAGTTTTACTTGAATGCTGGACCTTCTAAATTCTGGAACACTAGAAATGTATTCACTTGTTTCATAATGGTGTTTATTGTTACTTCTTTGAATCATATATGACATTTACTTTTGTTTTCTTAGAAACTATTAAGCTAAATATTGATTTATCTGCACGAAACAAAGCATATTAGACGAACATGTTTCATTAGGTAGAGTAGTTAATATTGATGTGAATAACTTCATCTTTTTCCTTATAGTTGCATCTCATATGGTTATTGTTAATTTTGTTGCGAGTGTTTGCTTTTTTTTCCCTCTTTGAATATTTCCTGGATTCTTTGCGCAAATAACTATATGGTTTACACTACCAAAACTTGAGGCTTTAGGAATTTAGATACTATGCAGATTAGGGATTCCAACCGTGCAATGTTACTTGCTGCCGCGATACAGCAGCAGTGCAAGGTCCTTGATCTTGGAATTGCGAGAGATGATGAGGACGAGCTTGAGACAATATTTGATGAAGTCCCTTATGCTGGAATTGATATTCTTCTTACTTCAGGAGGCGTTTCCATGGGAGACAAGGATTTTGTCAAGCCACTGCTTGAAAGGAGAGGAACAATACATTTCAGTAAGGTAAACTAATTTCTATGTAAATGTCAAAGTTGTCCCTTTAAATTTTGATGAGGTGAAAGTTTGCCAAAAAAAAAAGAAGAAAGGAATGTAGAACAAATTTTAATTTAGAGTCATGGTATAAGCCACATAGTAGTCAAAGGCGCGCCTAGGCTCTTAGGCGAGCCCTTGCGCCTTTGGGGGTTTTAGGCTAATTTTCGCGCCTAGAGCGCCCCAAGGCGCGCCTAGGCGGCCAAAAAGCCCAAGGCCCAGCTTTGCGCCTTGAGTGCGCCTCAGCGCCTTGAGTACTTATTAAGCCAGATTGAAGTTGCAGATGTTTGTTTTTATATTGTCTTTGAAATTTCAATTTTCAGCACCAGGAAAAAATTGAAAAGCAAAAATGAGGAAATGATGAACATATGAAAGCTCCATGCAAAGAATCAGCATTTTTGCGAATGGATGGTGACCCAAATTATCAAATATCCGTAAATAAAGATTCTGCAAATTAGACCAGTAGATCACTTTACATAGTCAAGCAAAGCATTGTCAGAGCCTCTCTTCATCTTTAAGTTAAATAATCCTCTAGCTTACCTTTCTAGCTATTGTAACACACTGCATCACCTTTTCCGAACACCAAACATTCTAATATATCTCATCTTTTGGGGATCATGGTATAAGCCAGATTGAAGTTGTAGGTGGTCAAGAGATTCTCATTACATAAAGCTTTATATAATGTCAATTTGTCAAATTAGAAAGTAATCTTGTTTGGCTTCAAATGCTGACACAATGATGTGAGTGAAGCTAAGATCATTGATTTTTCTGAATCTTATATGCATATCTTCATTTAAGATTTTCTTAAAATTCATATTGTTTAAAAAACTAATGGATATTAAGTTCAATGTTGTTCAACATCATTACATCGACCTAGAATAGATTTTGTGCCAATTTTGATGAATGAATGTTTTGGGCTAAGTTTGCTTCATTTAAGTGGTGAATACAGTCTCCATTGCTAAATACCTCACCCAAGTTTCATTTCACATTATTTGTGATAAATATAACCATTTTCTGCTGATTGCTTCTTCAGGTTCTGATGAAACCAGGGAAACCTTCGACATTTGCAGAGATAAATTCGAAACAGCCTGAAGCGCAAAAATATCTTGCATTTGGATTGCCTGGAAATCCAGTAGGCTGTCTAGTTGCATTCCATCTCTTTGTAGTCCCTGCAATCCGCTATCTTGCTGGATGGGAAAATCCTCGTCCTCTGAGGTTAGTGACACTTGTAAAATGTTGTTCTTTCTTTTGCATACCTGCTTCTCTTGTAATATGCACTGAAACTTTATACACAGAGTTTCTTGTGTTTTCTTTTAAATATATATCCTTCATATAGATTGCAGGCTCGTCTTCGCCAGCCCATAAGGACAGATCCAGTTCGACCAGAATTTCATCGTGCCATAATTAGATGGAAGGGTAATGATGGATCAGGCAACCCTGGGTAAGCTGTTTGGGATGCTTCCTTTGAGTTGTGGATCACGTTTTAGATTCTGATAGAACCTGCTTCTTTCCTTTATTCCTTAGTTTCTCTCTCTCTTCTTTTCTTCTTCCATGCAGAAAACCCTCATAATTGCGTTCATTTTTGTTAATGTCAGGTTTGTTGCTGAGAGCACTGGTAAGCAGATGAGTAGCCGACTTTTAAGTATGAAAACAGCCAATGCCTTGTTAGAGTTGCCAGCAAAGGATGGTGTACTTCCTGCTGGATCCTATGTCTCCACAATCTTAATATCTGATTTAAATACTGATTCTGCTCTGGAGATGGACATATCCTTGGATTCCTATTCAGTTTCCACAGAACAAAGCAATATATCTGGACAAACAACTAAACATGGTTCTGAGGTCAGGGTAGCTATCCTGACTGTCAGTGATACTGTTGCAGCAGGAGCTGGCCCCGATCGAAGGTATGTCATTTCATCTTTATTATTCATTTGTATGGGCTAAGCTTTTGGCTAACACCAGTTAAATATTAAGCCTTTTGGTTGGCCAAATGAACTGATATTAGGATTCACCATATTAAGATGTATATTTTATTTGACATTGGATTTAATCTGATTTGACTTTCGTATTTTCCAATGCTTTTGATCAGTGACAGTCTGATTTAAAATTTTCTTTTTGCAAAATATAGTCTAGATTTGAAGTATCTATATGAAAGTAGTTAACACCTTTTTGCATCATCATATACAATATTTGACTACTAATTTTGGCTGAAGAGAGTTATATAATTTATATTATTAAATTTAATTATATATTCATTTTTGTTGCAATCTCTATTTAGGTAATTGTTGAGGAATCTTCTATATTGGAACAGCTTGATGTATTTATGGTTTTGAGCACATAGCTGTTTGGATGGATTTCAATCAGTGTTGTGAAGAAGGTTTGAAGAAATAAAAATCATGCCTAAATCATATCTCTTAAATATAAAAGCGCAATTTGCAGAAAAATTGAATTAGCTGAACTGAATAAAGCATTACAAAATTAAGGTACCTCAAAGGTTTAAGATATTAGAGAACTAAGCAATTTTTTGAAGATTGAGAACCCTCAACAAAGGACCCATTCAATTCTCTTTTTTTCAAATATAGATGAAAATAGTTTATTTTAAAAGTAATTCCTACATGAAAGCTTGAGGTATGAATAAGCTTTAATTATAAATCCATGATAAGGTTGGATTTTATGTTGATACAAATGGATCCCAAAATGTCTTCTTTTTAAATATTTTAAAGGCTCGCTTTAAGGATCCTAAAGCGATAAAGCAAAGTTGATGTTCCTCCTCAACCAAAGTAAGATGTGGGAAAGGTGAATACTTTGCAACAATGTAGCATCACTCTTGCTGTACCTTTTTGTTGTCTATTATAAGGTGTGCTGTCTTGGTATTGAATTGAGACAACCTTAAGAAATTGCAGTTTAACTTTAAACTTATAATTCTTTAAAGGAGTTCCATAATATAATGGTATTGCCACAATGAGACCATTATCATCAAATTGCATTTTAGCACCAAAAATATTATTTACTTCTTACTATTGGTGTATTTTAGTTTTTTTGTTGGAATTTGTTGTAAGATGTTTGAATTTGTTGAATGTTTATATCAAGCTAGACATATATGCTCCAACTTGAGGGGAATGTTAGAATATAAAGTAGAAAGAGAAAAGTAGTAGGTTAGATAAGAAAAGCAGGTTAAATAAGTTTGACAGGAAGAGAAACAAAGTAGATTAGGTAAGTCTTGTTTTGTGTATGAATATTTTTTGACTTTGAGTAATCAAATTATCCATTACAACAGTAATTTTCTTTTCCTTTCCTTTCTCTTACAATGCATGGGTACTCTGAGTTTGAGTTTAATCACAGCTGCCTTGTATGGGCACTCGAGTTCGAGTTTATTTTTATGTTCATGTTTTTGTTTTAACAAGTTGTAAATCATACTTTTTTTTGTGTTGGACAGAAGTGCTAGTATAATGCATCTAGATACACCTCCTTGAATCATTATTTCTGAGAGGTCACATAAATGATGCAAAATAAAAAGCAGAGTTTATATTGTTCCTTGTCAAGAGACACTTGTGAAACACCAAACACTTTGCAACATTAGCTGATAGCTGAACTGGTCTGGTTAGGCATCCTCTTATGAGGAATTAATTTGAATAGTAGAAAAAATTTTGTGACAACATATATCCATAACAAAGTCAAATTCATTATACTTTATTGACATCCCTTACTGCTGGCACGCCTCTCTTCTGACATATATTTAGTTAGATGATGAGGGCAATATATTGTTACTACTCTGACTCAGTCTCAAGGCTTGTATTAAGGAGGCATTCCTAGACTGAATTAAACAGGCTAATTTGTTGACCTATTTTTAGGAGCTTGGGAACCCTAATTTTGTTGATTTATTTCGTTGTCACTAGTCTTTTTATTAATCTAAGCTTGGTGACGTAATAATCCCATGAATCTTGCAGTGGACCTAGAGCAGTTTCAGTTGTAAATTCATCATCAGAAAAGTTAGGAGGAGCAACAGTAGTTTCAACAGCTGTTGTTCCAGATGATGTTAGCAAGATTAAGAGTGTTTTGCAGAGGTGGAGTGACATTGATAGAATGGATCTCATTATTACTCTGGGTTAGCTGTTTGCACCGTGTAATTTATATATTATTCTCTCTCAAATTACATATTGCTTCAAATTTACTTTTCATGTCGAAGGTGGGACCGGATTTACTCCAAGAGATGTGACTCCTGAGGCAACCAAGGAACTGATAGAGAAGGAAACACCCGGTCTTTTGTATGTCATGATGCAAGAAAGTCTAAAGGTAGCAGAAAAGCCATGTACTATGATTGTTTTAAGTGCACTGTACATTTTCTCCATGCTTGGTGAATCTGCAGCATGTCAAGTTTTTTGCAGAATTTCAGAAATTGCCATGTCATTTAGTATTAAAAGGTTCCCTCATCAATTTTGTGATGATATTCATGTGCAATCAAATGCTAGAAATTAAAGTATTTTTAGGTAAGTTAGGTGTCTATAGACCATAATGCCTTATGTATCGTAATTATTATTGTTATTATCTATTTCTTTTGTACTAGGGCCTAGGGGTATGCAGATAATGGCATTTTCTTTTTAAGAGAATGCCTTCTATAAGGAGAATTCTCTGTTCTTGGACTTGTAGAGGTCAATTGTTTTCGAGTAATTTTTAAAAAAATTCTCTCATTTGGGCTTACATTAAATGGGAAGAAAAATCCCCAACCCACCTCGGACGTGACTCGAACCTGGGACCTCTAGAGTCTAGTGCTTCCGTCTTAACCACCAGGCCAAACCTCGGTCACGAGTTATTACGAATTTAATTGTGGATTGATATTTATTACTTTGAATTGATTGCAACAAGCTTTGTTGATAAACCTACTATACTCTTTTGTCCCCCCTATTTGTAATCTAACAAGTAGGCTTTCTATTTATCACATTTTTGGTTATTTGTAGGCATGCCTGCTGTGGTAGAGATTATGTTGCTTGCTTAGTAACAGGATTGACACTTAAGTTTGTATTTAACTTAAGTATTTTACAGTTGGATGTTCAAATCGTAAAATGTGAAATCATATTTTACCAAATTTGAAGGATTTGTTATGGTAACTTTTCCCTCTGGAGTCTAGATGCATTTATTGAAGATCGAGGACAATTTTCGTTTGTGTGAACTTAGGTGTAACAAGATGAAGTTAATGTCAGCTTTGGCCCGGAAAAGCTACTTATTCATAATTACCTATGTTGATCTCAACTTTGCAAACAAAATTCTTCTCTCTGTCCCTTTCTCTTTCCCTGCGTTTTCTTTTCTGTCATCTGTTGCTTACTTCATATTCTAGTATTTTTTTCAGTAAGATTTCAACAGTACAATTTACTTAAAGGATAGGCATTCTGATATATAGTAATTTATCTAGTTTATCCTTTTGTGTTGCGCCAAATGTGACACAAGTCACATAATGAACTTTGGCCAGTTCATTGTTTTACTCTGATCAAAATCTTTCGTTTACTGTACTAAATATCAAGAATTTGTTGTGTTCTCTCAAACAGGTGACTCCATTTGCTATGCTCTCACGCTCTGCAGCAGGAATAAGGGGTTCAACTCTGGTAAATGCTGGCTCTTATTAAGTCTAACTGCCACAAAAGAAACTGTCACATTCTTTCTCTTTATCTCACATGCTGATGACTGATGAATGACATGAAAATATAAGATTGCAATTCATGAATAAAATAGGATTCATCGCATAAAATTGTAGAGATTTCTGTGCCAACAAGTCTGGCAAATTGAGAGACGAATTAACTTTAACCAGCAATCGTTAGAATTTGCTCAAGGTAGTTAATATCGTAAGCATGTTATGTTTGTGTTCTATGTGATTTAAATGCAATAAATATGATATTTATGTCAAATGCCGTGTCTTTGTTACCGGTAATTGTGGTATCGTGTCGAGAATGGCAACCCTTATTTTTTATGTAATAATGGAAAATCCTTTCTGTAATAGTTCAAAGTCAATTTAGTCTGAAGGATATTTCTCGCTGTAGATTTGATACGGTGTTATTTTTTCGTCGTATATTCAGATCATCAATATGCCTGGGAACCCAAATGCAGTAGCTGAATGCATGGAGGCTATATTACCTGCTCTGAAGCATGCGCTTAGGCAAATAAAAGGCGATAAGAGAGAGAAGAATCCTCGGCATACTCCTCATGCACAAGCTGAACCTCTCGATACTTGGGAAACAAGCTTCAAGTTAGCCTCTGCCAATGTCTCGGAACCTACTTGTTCGTGTTCTCATTGATGTACTGCCATAGCAGGTACATCTGTTAATTTCTGTAATATATGAGCATTTTTTGAACATTTAAACTTTTTTTTGTGTTGGATTACTAGTTTCTCAATAAAATGTTCAAATAAGGCATCTTAAAAGATGAATTCAGTTATATCTTTATGTGATATGTATTTCGCTCAAATTATTTTATTTTGAAACGAGCATAATCTAAAATTTTAGCTTTATTATTTTCCTCGGTAAACAAAGTAAATTGGTGACAATTTCAGTAAGTTGATATTTAAAGTCTTGAAATGTTGTTTAGTTATCAAACAGTGGCAACGTCAATCCTAAGCAGTTTGCTAATGATGGGGACAAGGGTTCAATTTGGGTTACATGATTCGTTTTCTTTAAAATACATATTAGGTCTTCAAGTTAATTAACAATTTGACATTTTATGTTAGAGAAAAGAAAATGTTATTTTGTTAGTCAAAGCATCCTCGCAATATGTTAAGTTCTTATTCCTAAACTGTTTCTCTATATTGCTATTTGCCGCCTCATTGTGCACCTGTAAATCTCCTAACTTGCATTTGGTTGGAGAGATTTTGTTTTTCGTTCATATTTTGGTTTTTCACTTGTTATTGAATTTGTTTCTGTTTTGCAATCAGAAAGAAGTGTATTTTCGTCTGTTATGGTCCATGTTCTTCGATTGTCTTTATTTTTTTCTTTTCCCTGAATTTTAGTATGGAGGAAGTTTTTAGTTTCGAGGAAATTTTCTCGTACAAAACAAAGTTGTTGATTACAAGTGGTTTAGTCTATGTTTCCGGTGATATTGGTAGTCAAATTTATGGCGTGAATTGAGCATTTGCGGGAGGAATGTCAATGAACTGAACCATGAGGAGAGCCCTGAGTTTTGCTCAATAAAAGTTTGGTTTAGCTCGATTTGTGAACACAATTTTCGGGCTGTGCTTTGTAAACAAGCCAAGCATGAATAGGTCAAAACTCATGCTTGTTTATAAATGAACTAGTCACAAATGCTTTTGTCAATGGAGCCTATCGAAGCAGGAAATCATTCTCGGTGACTTTCTGATTTCCTTTTGGAAATATATTATTCAATTTTCTTCTAAGTAATGTACAAGTGAGATATATCATTTTGAAACTTCAAAAATTAGTTTAAGAAATTTATCGAGCGACTATGATTGAACAACTACAAATAATGTTTTTAATTAATATAATTCAATTTCAAAACATAGTTAATCATTACTAGAAAAATTAGATGTTCAACAATATTTTTTTCGAGTATATTGTAACTTACAAGAATTAAACATTATAATTCTTATATCATTGCATAGTATTATGAATAATTTCTGCCTACTGATTTTTTTTATATGTAAAACTCGATGTTTGTGCTTATTCTAGATCTGATCATGAGCCGGGGTACTAGCTCAACCTGGTTTGAGCTCACTTTTATGGGTCGGTTTGGACATACAATTTAAAAAGAAGTCGGAATACCAAAGCTCGACCAGTGCTCGGTCCGATTAATATATATATATATATAGACACACACACATACAATTTAAAAAGAAGTCGGAATACCAAAGCTCGATCAGTGCTCGGTCCGATTAATATATATATATA
>CATIWQ010747222.1:0-11498 GCA_949673415.1 Euphorbia schlechtendalii | reverse complement strand
TTGTAATTTCATAATGTGTATAGTTCATATATGTTGATGTGTATGGGTTTGGATACTATTTTATGGCTGTAATTGTATAATGTGTTTACTTCATTTTGAAAATGTGTATGGGTTTGGCTACTATTGTAAGGTTATGTTTGTATAATGTGTACAGTGATAGAATTGTTTCTTGGTTAAATGTACTCGTTAAATGTATAGCAGTAGAAGCATGCACCTAACAAAAATCTTAAAAATCATGATTAACAACCATATTCTAAAATTCTTAAAAAAAACAATATTAGTTCAATGTCCAACATTAGTTCAATTCAGGATTAACAAACAATTCACTCAATCTTCATCCCTAGCTTCATTGTTGTCGGATTTTCTTTTCCTATGACAATACAGGCTAAAGGCGAGTCTTACCCTGTGGAGCTGAACAACGAGCTCACTTGGAATCAATCGCTGCTCTATTAGATATTTCCCAAAGCTCAAAATAAACAGCCCGCAATCGCTACAACAAAAGTTCTCTTAATTAATGCTTTATAATGTCATTTATAATCATGGTATTTGCAATATAGATGTAAAGATTAAAAAATGCATACCAGTCGATTTGTTAAGCTACATCAGTTTGTATCATCACCATCACCGACTTGCTCATCATCACCATCACTGAATTGGTCATCATCACCATATTCATCCTCATCATTGTTCTGACTACCATCGTCATCGTCGTCATTTCTGTCTTGTTCGCGTTACAACCTGTATCAAAAGCATACACTTAGAATTTGTTACTGTTTTAATCAGCTAACAAACATTGTAAAATCAAAACGTAACTGTATCTTTTTTCCCTTTTGAGTCAATAGTTGTTTCAACTCATTAAACTTTCTGTCTATTTTGATGCTTAATCTCCGATCCATAGCTGTACCTTTTTTCCCTCAAGATTGTTTTTCCTTGTTCACCATAGTCGTTCATTCTTTCGATCTGATCTCCTTGCACATCAGCATCATAACCAATCTCTCTACTCGCTCTTTCCCCCCTGATTCATCACCTCCATTAATGTCCATCTTTGCTCTCTCATCTTGTTCCAGCGATAGCTCCTTTATTTCTTTCTTAGTTGGAATTATTTCTCTCAACCGCAGCTATGATAAGTCAAAACCCATATTAAACCAAATTAATTTCACATAACCGACCGTTCTTAATAATACATATACAATTACAACTATACAACAGTAGCCCAACATACACACTCTTACATATATTAACTACACACATTATGCATTTACAACCATACAACAAAAGCAAAACTCATACACTTCAAAATGAACTATACACATTATGCATTTAAAACCATATAACAAAAGCCAAACCCATACACATCAACCCAAATATGCACAGTCATAACAAACCCCAATCATATACACCATACATTTTTCAAAAATAACATTTGTAAACAATTCAAAAACCTATACACAGGCAACTTATACACAACCATACAACCCCATAAACATGTGCTAAAATCGTTTTCATAATCCCTAGATTCGAATTCTGATTAAACCCCTTAATCGAACCCCCTTCTAACAAAACCATATTTAGAATCAAATTCATGCTCAGAATCTCAATTTTTACCACAATTATCGGGAATCCCAACCATATAAACTATACACTTTCCAAAAAAAAGATATGTGATGAGATTTAGTACCAAAGAAACCCAAGAAAGTATAGTCTGACAACGGAAATCTTTTGAATGAGTTTCAAACCCATATATACCATATACTTTCGAAATAATCTCAAAATAGAAAACTTACTTTCTAGAAGAAAGCTCTGATCGATATTTTTATCCTATCATCGTTTATCTTTGTTGCTGCAGATCCCTTTTCCGATTTTGCTAAGTGAATCGATGTCTTGATGGTGAATTACGTTAAAAAAGGGTAAGTTTTTCTCTCTTCCGTTGCATGCAGAGTCTAAGAAGTGTGGAACCGATTCCTTCTGGCGATTTTTTCTTCTGTAAATGATGGAGAAACGGGTTTGAAGAAGTTTGAAACTGATTTGAATTCTTCCTATGAATGTACCTCAAATCGTGGATTATTAATTAATATATTAGTTATTAGAGAGGGTTATATAAATTTGAAAAAGGGGTATTTTGTTAATTAGTTTATCTGATTGAAATATTTTATTAATTGAATGGGTGCAACCATGAAACTAATGCCTCGTATGGGGTATTATATAAAAAACCCAAATATATTTGGTGGGTTTGAAGTTAGCCTAGCCCAAAGTGTTTATATATTGGTTGAAGTCCGGTCCGGTCCGAAACATGGGGAATATTCTCTTCTTTATTTTTTTCAATTGAAATTACGAAACACTGTTTACTCAAGTTTCGACTCACGCTTAAAGGACGAACTTGTGGAATCGGGTCGCCGGCGATTTTGAATTCTGAAGAAGATAAGAATCCGAAATATTGAAAATTGAGGAAGAAGATGGGTGGTGGTGAGCTCAAGTACGAGATTTCGCAGAACGCCTATATAAAGCTGGTGCTTCACGCCCTCAAACACAAATCATCCGCCGTTAACGGCGTTTTACTCGGTCGATCTGCCGATGATGTTGTCGAGATTACTGATTCCGTGCCTCTTTTCCACAATCATCTCGGCCTCCTCCCTCCTTTGGAGATCTCCCTCATCTTGGTACGTTTGATTTAAACAACTCTGATTTTAGCTGATTCTGTAGATTTTGCCTGTTGATTTATCAACGGATCGAGTGTTTGGGGGTTTATTGAAACAGATAGAAGAGTATTATAGTGCTAAAGGTCTGGGTATAGTGGGATACTTCCATGCCAATGAGAGATTTGATGATACTGAGCTTGGTAATGTCGCCAAAAATATTGGGGACCACATATTTCGCTACTTCCCCCAAGCTGCAGTTCTTTTGGTATGCTTTATTTATTCTGTATGATGTTCTTTTGCTTTGACTTCAATCTGGATTGGTGTTTTTGTTATATTTCGGGTACATTGTGAAACTTTTCTGTGTTATTTGTTCTAGTTAGATAACAAAAAGCTGGAAGCATTAGCAAAGGAGAAAGAAAGAAGCCCTATTATGCAGGTCAGTTTCTCTGCTTTATTAGGTTTTGCTGATGGAATTAAAGAAAGGCAAAAAATAACTTCAGTTGCTTAACATAAAATATACATTTGGTGCCAGTTTTACTAGTCGGAAAACTTGCAAATAATGTTCGTAAAATTCCTTGATTGATATTCTCCATGATGATGGATTTAACCTATGCTTCTGAATTTGCTGAATATGTTGCTATTAGATTTTATAGAGAAAAAATCTTGTTCAGAGCTGTGGTTGTAACTTATAGCCATTTCCGATGAGTCATAAAAAAATTGGCTGATAGTTCTGTATCAGGGCAACCAGCTGCTGTCAATATATGATTATAATATAAACTTTTGTTTATATTTCATCTCTTTGATACCTGAAAGAAATTGAACTGAAGAATAGAAATATAGAATACACTTATTGAAAAACTAGAGTGATCAGCAAAATATTCGCCTCCAGTAGGCTGCCTAGGTATCCAGTCCTGGTCGTTTACTAATCTAGGTTGGAGGAATGGATGAAATTCTGAGACCTAGTCGTAAATTTGCACAAATATAGTTATCGGTTCTGTGCTTGAAGTGTTTACTGGGTTTGAAGCAG
Organism: Euphorbia schlechtendalii; assembly: GCA_949673415.1. NCBI lineage: Eukaryota > Viridiplantae > Streptophyta > Magnoliopsida > Malpighiales > Euphorbiaceae > Euphorbia > Euphorbia schlechtendalii. Next base: position 7,835 of record CATIWQ010747222.1, on the reverse strand, counting down.
CCAGTTGTGCCAGGTGAGCTTTGTATGTTTTATGAAAAGCCTGTGAATTATTAAATTTTAAACTGAAACAGGATAAAAATCATTTTTAGTCCAATAGGTAGTTGCTTCCTCCTTAAGAAGCCTCCTTCATCCATGGTAGCATCAATATTTGACTTAAGTTGTACTCTACTGGTCTTTGAACTTTGTACAGAATGCAGTTGAAGTATGGCACGGCTGATAAATATATAAATCCAACTTTTGAATATCAGAAATGCTTAGAAATTTATTGTGTAGATCTGTGCTGTCTAGGGTCAACTTCTTTCCTTCAAAACTGCCAGTGTATGTATATATTGTCTGTAGTTGTATGATTGAAGTTGCTGTGAGATGCCAAAGATGGTTTTAACTTTTAATAAAAAAGTATCAAACTTGTCTTCTAGTTCTTGTTTTTCTTGGTTGGCCGTATTTTTATTGCCATTTATCATCACCTCAAGTTTGCCACCAGTCAGTGATATAATTACAATACCGCTTTGCCAATTCAAATGATACATGTCAACTACCATTTTTCTGTGTATTGCGGTTTATTTCTTCCAATCAGCTGAAATTTCTCATTCACTAATCAACGGTGTGTGTTTGTCTTGATGCACTAGCTTTATACAAGGGATACATCAAAGAACTGGAAGTTAGTGGGGTCAGATACGAGCAGCCGGTTGATTTTCAAAGAGGCAGCAGCAAATGTTATGCTATTAGACTTCATTTCGGCTAAGAAGTGGCAGGACATGGTAGATTTTGATGATCACCTTGATGATATCACCAAGTAAGTTCCATATAATGCTTTCATTGCAGAAATGAGATTCATAGTAGTTAGTACTTGATGGGAAATCTGACAGTTTAATAATCTCAATTCGCAGGGATTGGTTGAATCCAGATCTTTTCAAGTAGTATTGGCCAATTAGTGAGTGCATTATATTGATGTATGAATGCCAGACGGTGAGATATTTGATTCTGTTAATCGGCAAGTTTTCTTAATAACAAAAAGCATTTTATTCGCATATTTCCAAGGAACGTAGAATTTGCTGATGCATAAGGATACTGTGTTTTACATTGATAGTGAACAAGAAATTTGGTTGTCGTTAGTTGGCATGTTGAATGTATCAATAAGACATTGAATTATCTATTTTTTATTTTTTGCTTATGTGGTATATTGACTATATTGCACTTGTTCCTATTAAGAATGGTAGATTCTCCTCTCCTTTTGGTTACTATATTAATTTGGTAAAATGCATCTTTACCCCCCCTAAACTTGACATTAAAATTCTATTACCTCCCTGAACTTTCAAAACTTTCTCTCACTCCCCTGAACTTGGTAAAAGTTCATCGTTTACCCCTGAATTTGGTAAAAATATATCACTTTTACCCCTTGAGTGCAACTTGTTAGTTTTTGATTGGGTAAGAAAAAAGACATATTTGAAAAGTCAAATCAAACAGAACATGATATGTTGTATTCAAGGGGTAAACTGATACATTTTTGTCAAGTTTAAGGGGCAAGTTGATACACTTATTTTCATCGAGTATTATTAACTTTATCTTCCCCTTGTAATTACATTCTATTTCTTTTTTAATTTGAATTTCGCAACTTTAGACGTTCATATTACATAAATCATTGAATTTTTTTTTTCGAATCGACGCTTAAAAATATTTTATTCCGTATTAATTTTATTTTTAAAATGACATACATTTCGATTTTTTTGAATTTTTTTATTGTAGTCTTTTACATGGTACAATAGTGGTATAATACCATTTTTATTGACTTTTCATGAAGGTCTTATACATGGTATAAGAGTGGTATAATGTATTTATAAAGTCTTTTTTGTCCTTTATCTTCACAATAATACTAAATTTCTCATAAATATGAAGACATGAAGATCATAAACCTGATATGAAAACTCTTATACATGATATACTAATGGTATAATGTATGTATATGGTATATTCCCTTTTTTATGTTTACAAACACTTTTCCAATTTAAAAACCTTGACATGCAAGTCTTATACCTTCCTTGTATAAGAGTGACATCACATGTTTAATAAAATCTCCGTTTAGCTTGTTAACATCACTCTTCTTGTCTTCTGGCTCTTTAGGCAAAGGTGTAGATGAGAAGTTCCTACAAAGAAAGAAAAACACAGATGAAAGCAAGAATAGTAAAAGAAAAAAAAACTTAGACGGATTGACAAACAAATTTTCTGAAATTTATGATTCATATTTGAAAACCAGAGGAGTCGGTAATGTAATCTGTAATGATCCAAGTATAAATGAAATTTTTTATCTTGATACAGGGGAACTAGATTTGAAAAAAATTGTTCTGAGCCAATTCTATTTATGAAGTTAAGAAAAGTCGATTCTAATAAAAAAAAGATGGATAATGTATGCATAGATAAATTTTACTAATCATGTAATGAGTAGAATTATATTGAATATATTCAAACCTCAAACAGAATGTCACCATTGTTGGAGCTATTTAATGACTTTTATCACACATTTCAAGCATTTGTTTCTTCACTCTTCCTGAGAAATTATAAATCACAATTTCGATAGACTGGAAGCTATCGAGAGATTAAATATACAAGTCAAAATGCCACAAATCAACATTGGTAGGTCAATTAACCGCATTTCAATCAATTTTCCATTTTGAGGACCGTGCGTTGATCAAGTACTTGTTCCACTGAATTACATTTGTTTTTACTATGAGTATATCCAACAGATTTGATGATATGGCACTGGTACATTGAGCACAATCATCCGACAACCTTTTTAAGTAGTTATCCAAAGGACCCATTGTTCTTTCAAGATTGGAAATACACTGAGTTTTTTACATCTTCGACACGGTCAAATCCAAACCTAAAAGTGAAAAAGAATATACACATATAAACAAATCAATTAAAAAGCAATAATTCGACTAACGTATTTGCTTCAAATCATCAAGATTGTTTAGCTTTGGCAGTGTCATCATGGCTTCTTTTGTGAGCTCAAGTCGTTGGAAGTTAAACAACTCTTTGACAGAAGAATGACAGACCTCTGTATTTTTCTAAAGAAATTCCAAGAAAGCCAGAATCTTATAGCTGATATACTGTTTCTGTAGATGAAAACAGTAATTATTGATGTTCTATCTTAAAGTTTATGTATATTTTTATGAATTTTTAATAACACCACAACTCAGATTCTTATTTTCAAGAATAATACAGCTGCTACAACCAAGAAACTGGAAGTTCTTGACTTCTCGTAGCAGGAAAATAAGGTTCATCTTGACAGAAAGTAGCTATAAAACAGGAGGATTATAAACTGAATTCGTATTTTTTTTATGGTTTACACATTATATACAAGGTCCCTTTTATACTAGAACAGACCGTAGATACATGGCAAGTAAAAACTGTAATTTATGCTATTCCTATTCTGTATTCCTGAATTTATGTACAGTGATTGTTGCCTTTGTTGGTTGCCTTTAATTGGGAAATGATGATTAATGCTGATCCCAAAAATATCTTCCCTTTCTAACACTCCCCCTCAAGCTGAGTAGTGGGGTCACCGATGCTCAACTTGTCAAGTTCTTTGGTGAATATCCTCCCACTTACTGCTATAGTTAGAATGTTTGCTAACTGATCTTCAGGCCGTATATAAGGAAGTGTGATCATTCCTGCTTCTAACTTTTCTTTGATGAAATGTCTGTCAACTTCTACATGTTTGGTTCTATCATGTTGGACTGGGTTCTCCGAGATTCGGATGGCAGCTTGATTGTCGCACATTATCTCACAGGTTTTTGATGGTGGAAAGTCAATTTTTGTTAACAGCTTTTGTATCCAGAGAACTTCTATGAGGGCTCGGGTGATACCTCAGAATTCTGCTTTAGCACTTGATAGTGCTACCACCTTTTGTTTTTTTGCTTCTCCAGGAGACTAGGTCACGTCCTACTAGTGTAAAGTAGCCTGAAGTAGATTTTCGATAAATTGGATTTCCCGCCCAATCTGCATCCATATATGCATTGATGTCTAAATGACTATGGTTTCGGAATAATACTCCATATCCGTTTATGCCTTTAAGGTACCTTATGATCCTTTGCATCGCTTCCATGTGAATTGTCTGTGGTTGATGCATAAACTGGCTCACTACACCAACAACATATGAGATATCTGGTCTAGTGTGAAAGAGATATATCAATTTCCCTACCAATCTTTGGTATCTTTCCTTGTATGTATTTTCTCCTTCCTCAAGTATTCTCAACTCGTGATTGACTATGATTGGTGTGTCAACGGGCATGCAATCAATCAATCCTATTTTTGCTAGTAGGCCAAGAATATATTTTTTTCTGATATATAAAGATTCCTTGAGAAGATCTTAATACCTCGATTTCCAGAAAGTACTTCAACCTTCCTAGGTCCTTCATTTCGAATTCCGAAAATAAGTTTCTTCTGAGCCTGACGATTTCTTCTTCATCGTTCCCGGTGATGATCATGTCATCAACATATATTATCTGACATGTTGTAAGTTCACCTCTCCGTTTGAAGAACAAGGTATGATCTGAATTACTTTGTTGATACTCATATCTCTTCATGGCAATGGTGAATCTTCCAAACCAGGCTCTGGGTGATTATTTTAGTCCATCGAGAGACTTCTTCAATTGGCTCACTTCTCCTTCCTTGAATCTTTCTTTGAACCTTGGTGGTACTTCAATATAGACTTCCCCTTTTAGATCCCCATGTAGGAAAGCATTTTTTACATTGAATTGATGCAATGGCCATCATTTAGTTACCACCACAGAGAACAATACCCTGATAGTGTCCATTTTTGCTACCGGTGAAAAAGTTTCCGAGTAGCCGATGCCGTATGTTCTAGTATATCCTTTTGCTACCAACCGAGATTTTTATCTTTCAATGGATCCATCTAGTTTGTGTTTGATAGTGAACACCCATTGACATCTAACTGCTCTCTTCCCTAGCGGTAGGCTGCATTTGTCCCATCTGTTATTTCTGCTAAGAGCGTCCATTTCGTCTTGCATTGCCATCATCCAATTCTTTGATGTCATTGCTCCTTCAATCGTAACCAGAGTTTCTTCTTTACACAAGGCTACCCGGAAAGCTTTAGCCTCATCAGTTAGGCTCCCCCTTGCAATGTTGGTTATAGGGTACCTTGATCCTCGCTTTATTGGCTTTGGAGAGTATCGGTTGGGAGGAACTCCTCTATTTCTTCAAGGAGGCAATATTTGTGGTTCTTCTCTTGGAAGATATTTTGTTATCATCTCTTACTGACCATTATGGTTAGCCAAAATTACAGGACTTACAGGATTATTTTAAAGTTCCGTGGGTTGTATTAACTATTCAGAAGTGATGTCAACTTTAGTACTGTCTTGCTAGATTCCTTCACTTTGTGGGGCCATTGGTAATCAACTGAGAATGTCGCTAAGTCTAATATCCCCTTGAATGCTTAGTTGGGTACTATAGAAGAATTCTGTTTCGAGAAAGTTGCAATCCATAGTATGTATACATCGGGTTTTAGGGTTATAACACTGGTATATCTTTTCGTTTATGTCGTATCCCACAAAGACACATTTTTCTGCACATGGGTCAAGTTTGGTTCGTTCACTTTTGGGAATGTGAACAAAGACTGAGCAATCAAAGATTCTAGGTTGGAGGGTTAGAGGTGGTGGTATTTGGAAATGTTTGGCTAGGGTGTCAATAGGGGTTTCTAGGTCAAGGGTTTTGGTGGGAAGGCGATTAAGAAGGTAGGCTGAAGTTGCAAGTGCTTCAGGCCAAAATTTTTTTCGTACTTTTGATTCAAGGAGGGCACGGGTCATTTCGAGTAGGCTTCGGTTTTTCCTTTCGGAAACATCGTTTTGTTCTGGGGAATGAGGGCAAATAGTTGGTGGATCAACCCTTTTTCTTTAAAAAAGGTTTGCATATGTGTATTGGCAAATTCTCCCCTGTTGTCTTACCTCAAGGTTTGAATGGTTGTGTGAAATTGGGTTTGGATCATAGTGTAGAACTGGATGAATTTTTCTAATACCTCGGTTTTGGTTTTAAAAAATATACCCATGTCATTGAGTGTAATCATCAATAAATAACAAGAAATAATGAAAATTGGGTCCCCCAATAATAGGTGAGGTCCCCATACATCGGAATGGACCAACATAAATGATGAATTAACTTTTGTATTATTGGCTTTAAATGTTTGTCGATGACTTTTTGCAAGGATGCAAGTATCTCATTGTACGAGATTTTTATTAGAAAAAAAGTTTAGGAAATAGGATATGTAGATAACTAGTGGATGGGTGTCCCAATTGTCTATGCCATAACCAAGCCTCTCTATCTGTAGTGTCATGTGCGAGCATTACAAAACCATGTTTAGTCACTTCATCCACGAAATACAACCCTTAGTGCTCAGTGCCATGCCCAATAATCATTCATGTCCTGATGTCTTGTAGTAAACAGAAAGTATGATTCATGATTATAGTACAATTGGGTTCTTTTGTAACACGACTAATAGATAATAATTTATGTGATAGAGTTGGAACATAAAGGTAATTAGACAATTTTTAGGTTGGTGAAATTTCAATCATCCTGGCTCCTTCGACATTAATTACTTCTCCATTGGCAGCCTTTACTGAGCTCTTCAAGGGTTTAGTTTGGATTTTAAGGTCGTTTGGGTCATAGGTCATGGTGTCGGTGGCACCACAATCGAAGATCCATGATGGGACTTTGGTTGTATGGGCCGAATTTGCATAGGCATAGGATAAAGCTGGTTTTGGGCTTTGAAGTGGGTAAATAGGGTTATGGGCTAAAGGAATGGTAGTGGATTGCGAAGTGGGCTTAGGGATATAATATGGTGGGCTAATTTTGGTGGGCCGTATTTGTTGTAAAGGGAAAGGGTTAGGGATGGCAGATTGAGAAGATATAAAAGGCTGAGTTTGGGTATGGAAAACGGGTCGAGTTTGGTTGTGGGAAGTCAATTTAGGCTTAAAGTATAGGTTAGGTTTTGAGTATAGATTTTCCCCATTTTTAATTCTCTTCTTTGCCAGGTTCTCAACCCGAGCCGCCGCTGAGTATGGGTTAGATTTTGAGTATAAATTTCCCCCATTGTTACCTCTCTTCTCTGCCAGGTTCTCAACCCTAGCCACCGCTGCTACATTCATTTCTCCTTCTTCTCTATCGAAGCTGCCACCGTCGCTGCTGGTAGTTGCTCTGACGCTGCCCACGGTGGTGGCGGCTTTGCCGGATTTCTTATTTCCTTCACTCCACCATTCTGGAAATCCATAAATCTCAAAGCATGTCTCTTTCGTATACTTTGTTTCTCCACAATGGTTACATTTGAGTTTGGATTTGTCGATTTTAAAACCCTTCTTTCCTGGGTTTTTCCATTATCCTTGAATGGTGAGGCTTGCTGCATCGTTTCTAGTAATCACCGCCATCCCTCCGCCTATTCCTTGCTGCAACATTTGTTCTGGAATTTCTAGAATGTTTAGCCTCGTCGCCTCCTTGCGGAAAGTAGCGTACACTATTTCGGGTGAGGGTAAATTTTCTTGTCTTAAGATCTCCCTTTTGATTTAATTTAAGCTTGAATCAATTCCATTCAAAAATTGGAAGAGTTTCTGCTCCTTTCTAATCTGATTGTAGGTTTCGATGTCCTTTTCGGAAGTCATGGATTTGGTTCTCGCCGATCAATCTCGCCCCATATGGTGGGCTCTAAGTGCAAGCGTAAAACTGACACTAGCAGTCGCACAACTAAGGCAGTGTACCTATCGTTGACAAGTTATAGTTCTGGTTTTGTCCAGGTTATCGATCCTCAGGAAAATGTAACAAACTACCAAGCT
>CATIWQ010747194.1:0-20861 GCA_949673415.1 Euphorbia schlechtendalii | reverse complement strand
AACAAATCAAGTAATTTATATCAGATTAGATAACGTAAATACAAAAACTATAATTAAAAGAAAGAGTTTAAGAAAAATAGTATTCCCTTATTGTAAAAGAAAAAATATTTTGGTTCAAGAGGGGAGTCACTTGTATTTCTCAAAAAAATCCAATTCAAATCGAATGTATTCGATTATATTTTTCAGTTATTTATATTTTTTATTATTTGTTTGGGTTTAGTTAGTGAAAATTTTGAAAAAACTGAAATATAAATTTCGTCCTTGAGTAAACTATTTACTAAATTACATTTTAACTTATTCTTTTGCATTACATAATGATCCTTATTTACTTATTATCAACTAATGATATCACAGTTGATGTCATGTTTTTTTTTAATTTTCTCATCTTATTTTATCATTATCTTTTGAACCGTTTATTGTTTTGACATGCCGTTTTAGAGTTTTTTGTTCATCTCATTTTTATCTTCGAAACAGCATCCATTGTGATATACTTTTTAAGGAAAAAATTTCCAACCATTTCGATTTTAGTAGAAAACTAGTAGCTACCATGTTATCTTCTTATGTTTTGTTTGATTTTGCAAGTTCATTTTCCTATCATGTTCCTACCAAATAATGCTCTTGTCATGTTTAACTATAAGATAATGCTCCCTTCATCAGCTATCTATCAAGAAACTAAATCAATATTTCTGGATTTGTCATTTTTTACTTCTTAGCATATCCCTACCATGTTGTTATCTGCTTCTATTTTGTTTGATTTTCAAGTTCATGTTCCTACCAGATAATGCTCATGTCAGGTTTAACTACTAGATAGTTCTTCTTTCATCAATAATCTATCAGGAAACTACAGTAATATTTCCAAAGTTGTCATTTTTTACTTCCTAACATGTCCCCATCATATTCCTACCATGTTGTTATTTACTTCTGTTTTATTTAATTTTCAAGTTCATTTTCCTACCTTGTTCCCACCAAATAGGGCTCATGTCATGTTTAACTACTAAATAGTGCTCCTTTCATCAGTTATCTATCAGGAAACTACAGTAATACTTTCAGAGTTGTCATTTTTTACTTCATACCATGTCTCTACCATGTTCCTACCATGTTGCTATCTACTTCTGTTTTATTTGATTTTCAAGTTCATTTTCCTACCATGTTCTTACCAGATAGTGCTCCTGTCATACTAGATAGTACTCCTTTCATCAGTTATCTATCAGGATACTGCAGTAATATTTTCAGAGTTGTTATTTTTTACTTCCTACTATGTCCCTACCATGTTCCTACCATGTCGTTATCTACTTCTGTTTTATTTGATCTTCAAGTTCATTTTCCTACCATGTTCTTACCAAATTGTGCTCCTATCATGTTTAACTTCTGGATAGTGCTCCTTTCATCAATTCTCTATCAGGAAACTACAGTAATATTTCCAGAGTTGTCATTTTTTACTTCCTACCATGTCCATACCATGTTCATACCATGTTGTTATCTACTTCTATTTTGTTTGATTTTCAAGTTATATTTCTACCATGTTCCTACCAGATAGTGTTCCTGTCATGTTTAACTACTAGATAGTGGTTCTTTCATCAATTATCTACTAGGAAACTACAGTTATATTTTCAGAGTTGTCATTTTTACTTCCTATCATGTTCCTACCATTTTGTTATCTGATTCTGTTTTGTTTGATTTTCAAGTTCATTTTCCTATCATGTTCCTACCAGATAGTGCTCCTGTCATGTTTAACTACTGGATAGTGCTCCTTTCATCAGTTATCTATCAGGAAACTACAATAATATTTCCAGATTTTTCATTTTTTACTTCCTACCACGTATCGAACAGTTGAAAACAATTTATCAATAAAGTATATCACAATGGATGACGTTTCGAAGATAAAATTGAGACGATTAAAAAACTCTAAAGTGGCATGTCCAAAAAATGAACGGAATAAAAGATAATGGCAAAATAAGATGAGAAAATTAAAAAAAGCATGACATCATCTTTGATGTCATCAGTTGGTAGTGGAGGAGAATAAAATAACTTAGAACATATAGAAGGTGAGTTTGAAACTTATTTGGTCAAAATAGTTAAGGATCAAAACTTTGATTGATATAAATACTTAAAATCAACCCATTTATAAAATTTCCCCAAACTGAAAGCCGATCGTTTTAATTATATATTAATTTATTAATTCTTTTGATGATCAATTATTCAATACTTGAAAATAAAGAATATTTCAAATTTATAACAAATTATATGTGTCAAAAGTTATTTATGTTTGATTTTTAGTCATTAAAATTTATATTTGAAAATAAAAAAACCGAATAGAATCGAAACCGAACCGAAATAATTCTGTTCGGTTCAAACTTAACCGAAATATTTTGGTTAGGTTTTTAGTACTCATATTCCCTTTAAACAAATTCGGTTTCGTTCTGATTTTTGAACCGAACTAAACTTTCCGCACCCCTAATAAAACCTGGTCAACGAGCTTACAAGGTGTTTTTAATTTTGGGCAAACTTAAAAAAAGTATATTGTGGTTTCATTCTTTTTCAAAAGGAGGTTTGAGGAAATTTTTTTTTTTTGCAAAATGGTATTTGTGGTTTTAAAAATTTGCAAAAAGGGTTTGTGGTTTTAAAATAATGGTATTACATTAAATATTTTAAACAATACAACAATCTAATAGTTTAACCTTATTATTCAATAAGTATACATCAATATTTGTGTAATTTTCAAAATTTTTTTTACTTTTTATAACTTTTAAACTTTGTTTCATAATTTAATTAAAAAAATATTTGCACCATTAGAAAAATTTAAAAATTTATCATTGCTGTGTATTGTAATTTTATTAACCATCCCGTAAAAAATTCAAATTAAAATGTACAAGAAAACTCATTTTCCTAGCATAATCTAATATTGAGAATGCTCTAATTGTAAATTTTTTGAAATCACAGACCCCTTTTTGCAAAATGAAATTCCTCAATCTCGTTTTACAAATGAGTGAAATCACATTAATACTTTTTTTAAGTTTTCCCTCTAACTTTTAAACACTTGAGTTATATATTTCTTAAAAGGTACGTGTGTAGCTTAAAAAGAATAAGATTATAAACACCCTTAGTTTGACCAAGTACAAAATTACTTCCTCTACATAATCTCCATTTTCTATTCTCAAACCCTATTTTTTAGGATCTACAATTTTTTTCAACAACCATATTTCTCATTTTTCATTCCATAAATCAAATTCAATTTAAAATAATAATATTTTATTATTAAATTAACAAAATAATAACAAAACAAAAAAATAATAAAAAAGTAATATTATTTTAATATATTCCCCAAAATGGGAAATAGATCATTCTTCATATTTAGGAAACACCATTTATGGAATATACTATATGGGGGATTGCTAGATTTGACTATTCCCCATAATAATTCCCTATTTTGGATTCTCCAAAATAGGAACCATTGGACTTGCTTTATAAGGGAAAATCCAATCCTATTCCCATTTTTTATTTCTTGAACCTCATTTTGCAGGATCTACAATGTTTTTTCTCCATCCATATTCCCTATATTCAATTCCTCAAATAAGATTTTCTTAAAATAATATTACTTTACCATTATCATATTAGATTTTACACATAGACACTAACAAAAACACTATCAAATAATAAAATAAAATACAAAAAGTAATTATAGTTTATTAATTCCTAAAATAGGGATCCCTATATATAGGTGTTGGACTCAGCTTAAAGATTGTCGAACAATCTTGAGTAAAAGTTTTTGACAATGATAAACATGAAGGAAATCAATCTATAAATCAATCTATAAATCAATATTGTTAGGATAATTAGGATTAGCTATGATTAGTTTAAGCTATGTATGTTGACCTAATTATACTTAGAATATTTATGTTAAATACTGGCTGCTAAGTTAATAACTCAGCATAGTGAGAATAGAAATAGTTGTGCCCTCATTTGTACAATATCTTGCATTGAGGATTCATAAAATTATATGTTATAACAATGTATGCTTTTAAATCTCTGTAAAGATTGAATATTCCTTAATTAATTCTTTGCAGATCCCAAAGATGAAGTGGCACTGAATTAAAAACGGAATATTCAAATGGTCCTAAAAAAGAAAAATTATCGATACAGAAATGTCGATCTATCAAAACTAAAGTCCAAGATTCAACAAACATTCTTATCACATTTCATTATGAACCACACTACACTGCCAACCTTAGGATGATTAAACAAGCAATGGAATCCACATAGCAGTTTGCGCTTAATCCGCTTTGACAAAATCAAGAGAAGATCAAGACATGGTGATACAATCATTTCAATGGTTTAATCTCACATCTTAACGGATTACTCTCGTGCATTAACGGATAGAAATCTCTCTCACAATGGATTCCAATTTGTCTCCAATGGGAAGAATTTTGAAGATTGTACGAGAACAGAAATTGGATGATTAAACGAGTTGAAGTACAAGTTTGCAACAACTACCTTAGTATTCTCATACAAATAGAAGACTGAAGGCAATGTTCAAAGTTGGTGAATATACTTTGAATTTACTAAGTGCTAAAGCTTTGTCAAAATTACCCAACAAACAAGAAATTCTCAAATTAGAAGAACTATAACAAGTCACCACTCTGTTCTTTACTGAATCAGATGAGATAATAGAAAAGCTTTATTAGATCATTTATAAAAGAGAACAACACATTATAAATTGTTCTCTTATATTGAATCTTCAATTCTCTGAGTGATAGCAGATTTAAGGAGAATACTCAAATTTGTTTGAGGGTGGAATAACTTGGAAGATACTTACTTTAAGATACCCATTGTGAAGGCTTCTCTGCCTGGTTAAAGGAGTACAAATACTATATTAAAGCTCAGAGAAAGCATACGAGGATTGGAGATAGGTGAGAGGTTGAACCATGATAAATTTGTTGTTTGTATTTCTTAACTCTATCTCTTCAATTACTCAACATAGAATTAGCTCAGCACCTATTCATCTCTTACTTATGTTTTTATCTAAGTTTTTTAGTCAACACTGCTGAATTTATTCTAACTCAGTGAAGTCTGCCAAACTGAGATTTGACTCAATTTGTGAGTTGTGTTTCGTAGATCTTATTTGCTCGATCATTCATCATTTAAAACAAACTCAACACTTAGTCATATCAATTTAAAGAACATTAAAAATGTACCTAGAAATAGTTTAGGACATTTAAACCCCCCCCCTCCTTTGACAACGTTATTTAGCCTAATCGGGAACCAACAATAGGGAATCCCCATTTTAAGGGCAAGTTCAATGGTTCAATATTTTGGAGAATCCTCTAAAATGATGAATGTAAATGGGGATTGCTATAGATTAATCAACAAATGAAGGATCATGGTATAAAGTCTAATTTGCCTCAAATTTATGTGCGATAACAAGAGCGCGATAGACCTATCCAAGAATCTAGTTCAACATGGCAAGATGAATCATGTCAATATAATAATCATTTCATAGGGGATCATGTATTAAAGGGAGATGTCAAGTTGGAGTATGCTCCTTAGAGGAATAGAGAGCATATATCTTCACCAAACCCCTCACTAAAGAGCAATTCAATTTGTGGAGGACATTGATTGAAATGGTGTATCCAATCTAAGGCATAATAAGATTTTATTATGTTGACCTTAAGAATGCTGAGTTAATCTTATCAAGTGACAAGTACTTTACCCAATTTCTTATCTAAGTTGAAAATGATGTCGTTTTACTGGTATCTGAAATTCCATTTTAAATACTAATAGTACTACTAGCACGTTTCAAATTATCCAAACGCAACATTTTGTGAAAAATAGTATGGCAGTTAATATTTTATCTAATCTCACCTTTTTTTCTAGCATGATGTGTAAGGATCACATGTAATAGAGAGAGGTTTCTTCACCTATAAAAGGGGAATTGCATAAGAGGAATAGTTACTTGTTGTGAGCAGACGACGTTTCAGTATTCGTGCAATCACAACGAGGCACGTGCGTGGGGGTTTTAAGAGAAAGAGAAAACAAAGTTTTAGAAAGACTTGAGGTCTCAACCTCTAGCCTAAGTTAAGGAGTCGCCACCTGGATCAGCTCTTCCATGAAATTCGGTATAGCCTAGATCTGTTAAGCCTAAACCGCACCATAGTACAGAGATTCGGGTCCGGATGAGTTACCTACTTCATTGTTATTTGAGCTATAATTAAATACAAGTCACCACCTTTAAAGTATTTCAATCATTTTCTAGTCATTTTTTTATTTATATTTGGTGATTTAAAGCATTCACAATAGGAAAAGCAATAAATAAATGCGGTAAGTAAACACATACAGAAAATAAAAAAAGACAATAAAATAAAAAGCTTCTAAACTAGGGGGTGGGGATTAATAATACATTTTTTGGGTGATACAAATGTCTTAAATATAATTTTTATCTACAAATACATGAATTTTTACAAAACAATGCCCAAAGGAATAGAATCCTAGCATATATCTAACCTGCATCCACAAAGGGTTAGCACAAATTATATGGCACATCACAAGTAGGGTTAGTAATACCATGCAAGACTCAATTAATCATGTAATAAGTTAGATTATGGTGATTGTTAAAAGCATTGGTGTGAGCAAATGATGTTTCGGACCCGGGCGATCGCCGCGAGGCACTGACCCCGTGACATGGGGCATGGGGTTTCAACGAGAAAGATGGAACAAATTTGGAATGATTCAAGGCCTATACCTCTCGCCTACGTTACGAAGTCGCCACCCAGATCAGCTCTTTTGGGAAATTCGGTACAACCTAGATCTGTTAAGCTTAAATCACACCATAGTTAAGAGATTTGGATCCGGATGAGTTACCTACTTCATCGTTATTTGAGTTTTATTACATACAAGCAACCACCTTTAAATTATTTCAATTATTTCTATTCATTTTTTATTTATGTTGAACAATTTAAAGCAATCACAAGCAATAAAGCAATAAATAAATAAATAAATGTGGTAAGTAAACATGTAGAGAAAAATAAATAAAAGCAATAAAGTAAAAGGTTTCTAACCTAGGGGGTGGTAATAAAAATGGTCATAAATACAATTTTTATCTACAAATACATTAATTTTTACCAAAAAATACCCGAAGGAATAAAATCCTAACATGCATATCCTGCATCCACAAAGGGTTAGCATGATTTATACGGTACACCACAAATAGGGTTAGTATTACCATACAAGACTAAATCAATCATGCAACAATGCTAGATTAGGGTGATTGTTAAAAGCATTACACTCGATTCATTGTTAAAAGTGGAAATTCAGTTTCCAAGCGATTTTTATTATATAAACAATTTATTTTAGACCTGATATTTCTCATTTTATTTATTTATAGATGTTACATGGAATATACTATGGTTGGTTATCAAGGAATATTGATTCATGTCATTAGGGATGCCTTAACGGAGAGAAAAATAAAAATCTATGCGAAAATAAAATAGGTGTTCTAGTTGGAAAACAGACCTGTGCCTATACAGTTGGATCAACGGTGGCCTAGTTAGCCACCCCTAAGACCGACGCCGGTCTTGCTCCCACTGGGGCGGTCCAGTTGCCTACAAAGGACCTGTCCGAACTACAAAGAACTCGGGATATCCTTCAGTTTTTATTGAAAATTTTTGTTACTAATGCACAAGATGGATGAAAAAAAGACTTCTAACCCAAAACAACTTTTAATGGAGTGTTTCCTCTTTAATAAAACCGATGGGGGTCTAGTTTCTCGGTGCCCCTATAGTTAACTACAGGGCACCGGTCTAACTAGAGGGATGCTAGTTCAGTTAGAGAGGCGTCGGTCCAACTTGAGGGGCTCTTGGTTATTAAATCATTTTTCACCCCTAAATCACCCAAACATTCAAATAAACACACAATCAAGTCAATAAGTTTCCAAAATCTCAGAAGCTTACCCCTCCAACTTGTTCCCAGCGATTTTGGTGCCAGAAACGCCAAGAAAAGAGTCCATTCAAGCCTTTTTTGGTTGATTTGTTGCAAAAATTTCAAAAATAGAAGAAAATATGCTAGAGTTGATGTTTTTTGTGATTTTTAGTTCCTAAGAAAGGTAATGAAGAGATCTACCCAAAGTATTAAGAGCTTAACCCAAGTGTTGTTCAAGAAAATGGAGAAAAAATAACTTAAAGATAGATTTTTCTCTACTTTTTCACAAACTTCCTCGCTAAGTATTCTTTTTTCTCTCTCTAATCTCACTAATACTCAAAAAGTGGCTGAAATTTTGTGTTTGTCTCTCTTCTCAAAGTTTGAACCTATTTATACCCTTTTAGGTCGATTAAAAAGTGAGGGCAAAGTGGAAAAAACCACTAAAAACAATAAAAAGGAGAAATCCCGATTATTACCCGGTGCCTCTCTAGGTTGGACCGCCGTCGGTCTAATTAGACCGGTTAGAGGGGCATCGGAACTTGGGTGAACCCCAAGGTCCCAGTTTCCCCAAAAAACTCCGGAAACTATTTTTTAAGCTTTTAAAATATTTTTTAATTTTTCTAACATATAAAATTTAACTTTCAATATTTTTTGTTTATATTTATTTATTTTAGATGAATAAAACAAGGCTTTTAAGGTTAACAATACTTGTTTTACTCCAAAAAAAGGAAGAGGTGAGCTAAACCTATGAAATAAAGTTATCTAACACTTAAATTAATTATTTTAACATGTGATGAATGTTTGAAAGGTTGGGAGAACTTCTTTTGACGCCATCTTATCCCCGATTATGGTTCCACAAAAGCCTAAAGAGCAAGTATTAAATAATAAGCTTTCATCACCGTTTCATGAGAGGGACCAAGAATCTCATGCTCTCATGCAACCCATCGTGTGATCACTACTAACATAAGTCACAATGGCTACATGAAAAGAGCAAGGAATAGAAATCATACCTGGGTCGGCATAATTTTGTCAAAGTTGACATGGGAATATGGAAGACCACCATGCTCCTTGGAAACCCCAACATGGATGCTTTCTAGTCTTATAGAATCACTTGGAAATAGAATGGCCTTGAAGTTGAAATTGAAACATGGAAAATCGTCGTGTTGCTTGGAAACCTCAACATGGATGCTTTCCGATCTTATGAAATCACCTGGAAATAGGATGGTGTTGAAGTTGACCTTGAAACATGGAAGACCACCTTGCTCCTTGGAAACCCCAACATGGATGTTTTCTAATCTTACGGAATCACCCAAAAAGGAACTGGCGCAGAAGTTAACCTCGAAACATGGAATTTTCCCATGCTCATTGGAAGCCCTAACATGGATGCTTTCTGATATTTACAGAATTACTTGGAAACAGATTGGCGTCGAAGTTGAGATCGGAACATCGAATTTACCCACGCTCCTTGGAAACCTCAACATGGATGCTTTCCGACCTTACAAAATCACCCGAAAATAAACTGGTTGGTTTGGAAACTTGAAAATATAATAGAGTTGTTTATGGAGTTAGTAGTGTCACTAAGCGTTTTTTAACTCCTTGATTAACATTTTGGAACAAAATATTTTACCCCTTCAATCAAGAGTTAAAATGGAGAGAAATTTAACAAATAATAATTGAGTGGAAGAAATTCGGCCTGGTCCGAAAATACTGCGAAGGAGCCTTTGGAAGGGATTGATTTTGCCCCTAGGAGATGTTGATTTGATTAAGAAAATAATTTTGATGAGATTTGGGTAAGGTTTTGGGTACCCCAATAAGAGGATTAAAATAAATTCAAAGGTAATAAAAAATTGATCCTTGAAAATATTTAAAAATATTGATTAATTGGGGTTGTTTGATTTGTAAAGAATTAATTTTTTGACCTCCGGGTAATTATTTTTTCAGAGGAATTTATTTGGAGAAATTTATGTGTTTTTATTTTTTTAGAGGAATTGATTTTGAAGAAAATAAATCCGGGTATATAATTTTTTTGGAAGGTGCCGAAATTAATTTAAATTGGGCGACGGTTGATGGTGATGCCAAAAATACCGGCCCCGGCGGTGAAACCTGACGCTAGTGGAAAAAAAAAATGATAGTGTAGATAAATGGAGATATTGGCTGAAATTTGGTGCAGATAAATGGAGATATGTATTGAAATTTAGGCCCAAATGGGGGGAATTATATTAAGGACCATGTTCAAAAGACCGGATTCTTGTATGCTTGCCATGTATCCTTAAAGTGAATTGATGTAAAAAGATCAATTTAGTTTAAGGATACATGGCAAGCATGCAAGGATCCGGTCCTTTGGACCTGATCTTTAATATAATTTCCTCAAATGGGGAGCCCAAATAAAAATTTCCCTCATCTTTTAACTTTCACTTTTCCTTCCTTTATTTTTCACTTTTTTTTTTAAAAAAATATCATCTTCTTTCTTCCTCTTTCTCTCTAACTTCAATCTCCATATCCTTTTTTCTTCAAATTCAAGATAAAAATGTTTAACAAGGTTAAGGGTTGTCGGAAATTCGAGCCGAAGATGGATGAACTCGAAGAGGATCCCGATGGATTGGGGATTTTGCCCATTTGGCAAGTAAATGGACTTTTGAAGTCGGAAAATTTTCTCGGGTACTCTCTCGAATCAAGGGTCCCACTCGTCACCGATCTCACTGGACATGCCTCCCAAAGCCAAGTAAGCTTACAACTCATTAGTTTTTCACTTCGATTTTGCATTTAATTTATTTTTGTGCAAAAATGAAAAATTGAAATTTAATCAAAGTTGGGTGAATTGGTGCATGAAAATATATTAGAGTAGGTTGCCCAATGTTTATGTAGGATTAGAATTAGGATTTGGTGGAATTTCGGCTGGACAAATAGCCGGAATGGGCTCGGAGCATGTCCAACAGACATGCTACTGTTTTGCCCAAGGCGCCGATTTAATTGAACCAGTGCCGGTTTAATTAAATGACTCATCACCGGTCTGGTTAGATCGATGGCAGTCTAGTTTTACCAAACCAGACTAGCGGCGGTCCCTTTTCACAAGGGGAACCGCCATTGAGCCCTATAAGTCCCTGAAACCGATTTTTTTCCGACTTTTTCAGCTTTTTAGAATTATTTTGCATCAATTGGACCATTTTTTGGCTTTTTTTGATGATGGATATGCAATTTTTATGAGGAAAATGATGTTCTTTTTACCTAGTTTACATGAATATACTCTTGATTAAACTAAAAAATTCATGAGTATTTATTAATTATTTTTTCTTGTTTTGTTTAAAATGCATGAACGCATTTTAATTTAAAATGCATGAGAATATTTACTCAAGTTTACGATTAAATTAAAAAATGCATGGATACACTTTTTAATTAAAATGCATGAATATGAATTTATAGCTATATTTTATTTATGTGATGTGAATTTTTTCTTGCCATTATATTGGTATATTTTATTTTTTAGGGGACACAAGACTTAATAAAATCATGACCAATTTAAGTTAGGTCAATTTTTATAGATCTTCATTTTATTATATAGTTATGCAATGTTTTATTTTATTGATGGATGAAATGGAATGCATGAGACTTATTTTTACTCATTTTTTACTCCTTCTGATTGTATCCGCAAGATTGTACCACCATTGGTACATTACGGGTGTGTGTCAATTGGTGGGCTCGGGTTTGCACTGACGCGGAGGCTAGGCATGATCCATTTTTTATTGACGCATGATGGGCCACTGGTTTTGGGCCTCTCATTAACGCCTTGCTCAGGGCCGAGAAACCTATGAGTCACAAAGCTTTGGGCGTGATGATCGAGTAGTGGAGTGAGAACACTCGCACCTTCCACTTACCGTTGAGGGAGATTACAATTACGCCTTCCGACATTGTGGCCATAAGTGGCTTACGGTGGACTAAGAAGAGGATACGGTTTGACCATTTTATTGGCCTCCTTTATGATGGAGAAGATTACACTCAATTACATGGGCATGGGACCATTTGATGCACGGATGCTGAATAGTCGCCCAGTGAAGCGGTGGTGGATGGCTATTGATATCACCGTTGCGGAGGTCCCGCAGTTCGTCAAATCCTTCACTACGGTGCTTCTGACCATCTTACTTTTTTCGACATCTGGTAGTGCAGTAAACTACTACATCTTGCCCGCATTGGCCAATTTAGAGGATATTCCCAGGTGGAACTATCCGACAACCATTCTTAGATAGATTTACCATGGACTCAACTGCTATGCACGCCAAATGATGAAGGAGCTGACAGCCGGCCCTCTCTAGATCATGGTGAGCACATTTCATTGGTTACTTTATTCATTTGATTGCATATGACTCTTATTTCTAACATTACTTCCTTATCCTTTACAGCTATGGGAATTTATGCATCGCATCATTCCTCTCATGATTATGTTAGGACGGGAACTATCGGAGGAGCATTACATCTCATATTGGATGCAACCGTGGAAGGATCGGGAGGATAACTATGCCTAGTACAAAGAGTATCTCTGCTACTTCCAACACGAATGGGTATGCTTTCTTCCACTGCTTTTATCTCGACATGCATGCTTTACCTTAGGCCTTAGGATAACGAATATATTTGTGAGCTTACATTTATTTGAGCAACTTTGATGTAGGTACGGATTGATCTCTAGGTGGTCTTGGCCAACTAGGTCGAGATCCTCCGAGTCAAGCTTCAAGTAGATGATTATAGACTTATCTTGGAGTGCCCTTGCACCCAGGAATGGTTCTTAGGAGAGAATCCAGTGTTGGAGGGTGAGCCAAATGTCGAGGAGATACGTGCCACTGGATGTTCCCCCAGGAGTCTTTTGACCCCATTTGATGCCCCTCACTGATTTCGAGTTATTTGCTTATAGGACTGGGATGTGGGTCTCCTCGATTAGCAAAGACTACGAGGCTTTCATGAAACAACTCCTACCTATATACCCATACAAGGTACGAGGCGATGATCCTCATGACATAGAGATTGCTAATCCTCCGATTGACAGTAGCGATAGGGATGACTTGGATGGCCCTCCCAAGTTTGATGATGATGATACGAACATAGAGGATGCCCCAATACCTGCTCCACCTGGATCTTTACTCGGCGGTCCACCGTTGGACCTGAATGTCTAACCTAGTGCGGTCGGGTGCGGATATAATTTTGCTGGCCCCTCTAAGCCACATGTGGTCTTGCCTTTCTAAATTGTAAAAAGCTGACTTCTCTTTTATTTATTTCGTTCATTGATGTTTGTCGCATTTTGATATTCTTTGTGATTGTCTTGTAGACCTCAGCAAGATACGGCCCTGGGCTGCAGAGGAGAGGACACTAGAGAGACGGTCAGTGGCTTGTGGTCGAGGTAGAGCAGCGAGAGAGGGTTTCTCTCGATCCTCCGAACAGAGAGCCACCGTTTAGGGAGCTGTTGGTTAGAGAGCCCCCATCCCCGATACTTATTGAGGGAATGTTGCGCCGAGAGATGAACACCACTCTCGGGTTATTGAGCCGATCAAAAGAGCGCGAGACTAGGTAGTTGGAGGACCTGGCATTCTTGATCCATTTTATTCATGCAGATGCGACCCACATTAGTGATCTCGATCTTTTGATTTTGATTTCATACTATTTCAGCTTTTAGTATACTGACATTTGACTTTGCTTTTGCATAGATTTTTATCGCTGAGGCGGCGAGGATAGCCCGTGAATACTTCTCCATCCAGGACTTGATGATGGCACATGATTTGGTGATTATGGTATGTACCTGCAACTCATCCAATTATTTATGCACACATATATGCATGAGTGAGAGTTAGTATGAATGTGCATTGATGTTGTTTTATTACAGTGATTGTGAAAATGTATGAGTACGCATGGATATGTATGATTATGTATGTATGAATGTTTTCCTCCATGTAGAGAATTCTAGTCATGGAGCTAGACCGCCTCAACTCCGAGGTGGAGGTTAGGCGAGCAGCTAAGAGGGATCTAGCCTCGATGAGCCTCACACGACATACTAGAGACATGACTAAGATAGAGGACCGATTTTCTATCTTTGATGTGGGTTGGAGGAAGAGTGAGGTGAAGTGCTGGCAGCATGAGTCGATGATCGAGGGGTTGAGGTCTAGCATATCCTGGTTGGAGGCCAAGGTCGCAGATTTAGAGGCAGGCCAGATGAGAGCAGGGAGTCAGCAGAGGGATGATCTAGCGAAAACTAGTAGCAGTTCGACGATCGACAACAAGTCCATGCTGCCTAGAGGATTAAGTGGGCTTTCTCTTATGCACGATGAGGATTATGATGATGAGGCGACTGACGATGAGTTGGGAGATGGTAACCCATGATATGCCTTTGATTTTTTTTCTATTTGGATATTTTTGTTGGCCATATTGTCGAATATTTTCACTATGCCATAGATGATGTATTGCAACCAAAATTGTTGGGGTTGCATGAAAGTGTTGCCAATTATAAGAAAAATTTGATTTGCTACAACACATGAAAAAGTGTAAAAAAACCATCTTTACTGCAACAGATTGTCTTAGGGATGCGGAAAAATCGATAAATAGTAAAAAGATAACGACAGGACATTCTCCCACTTAGTTTTTGGACCAAAATGATTATCAAAAAATTAAAATAATTAATTAAAAATTCTAAAAAAAGGTCATATAAATTCAATTTCCTCAATCTTCTTTTCTCTAAGCTTTTCTCTCTCTACTCTTTCCATTTCCCTCATTTTGTTTTCCAGATTCTCTACTCCCTCTCTTGCTAAATTGAAGTTCATGCTTTGCCATCACTCTAGATCTTATGTGCCCGTGTTAACATGGATCTAATTCTCCTCACTTGTCATTTTCTTTCTCTATGCCACCATTTACATTAGTTAAGGTTTCAGAGCTGGCCTTATAATGGAAGTCAATTAGGTGATCGCTTAAGACCTCACAAAATTAAATCCTCTATATTGTTGCTCTTCATAATTTGATACCATATTTTTCTTTTTTTATCAAGAAAATATTATTCTACATTATTAATTAATTAACTAATTAGATACAATCATAAAAATAATATTTTTTAAACCAATAAATATAATAGCAATAATTTTTTACTCACGTCATTATTCTCATATTCTAACTTAGGGTCTCAAAATTTGTAAGACCGGCTATGAATTTTAAGGCGAGAGTTTTTCCCCCTCGATTGTCGACGTACGTGAACCCTTCTTACCCTCCTTTGCTTTGGCACTCTCACAATCTTTTTCACTCTTATCAAGGTAAATCATTTCCATTTTTTTAATTTAGGTTGTCCGATTTTTCAGTCAGATGTTTTGTTTGTGCTTGTCAATGGTGGTTGTTAGTTTTGGATGAAGATGAAGTATATGTTTTAGAGTCAAACTGAATTAACTCATTTAAATTGTTTGGTTGTTGATATTTCAAACCCAAATTCGTGGTTTGTACTTGGTTATGCGGTAGAGTTACCAAAAGGCCATGATTTTCTCTACTCTGGGCTGGCGTATGAATTAGGCAGCGTTTTGTATGAAATCAATGCCATGACTTTCTTATATGAATTAGACCTCTTCGCGGGTCGGGCTACCCGCCTGGCCCAGCCCGAGCCCGCTTCAACGGGCCGAGTTTGGACACTCATTTTTTAAACAAGCATAGTCCGAGCCCGAGCCCGCAAAGCCCGAGTTTTATGGACCGGGTTTGATTTTTATATAAATACACAAGCCTGACTCGACGAATTATTTTATTTATTTGTTATATATTTATTTTATAACTATTTTAAGATTTTATATTTTATCATATTAATTTTTTTATACTTGATTACAATAAATGTTACTGACTGTAAAAGAATTTAGGTAAACAATGCATTATGTTAAAAATTTAAACATATTTTAGTTTATTTTACATTTTTTCTATTTAGTTTAATAATAAGAATCTTAACAAAAAAAATATTCATGGGCTTGGGCCGGGCTTAGGAACGGAATGACCTTGTAAACCCGGTCAAAACTCGCCCCGAGCCTGAAGTTCTAAAGTTTGGTCTTGGACCGGGCTTGGGTTAACATTTTCAGTAAAAAACCTGCCAAGCCCGGTCCGAACCTGGACCAGTCCAATACGAATATCTGAAGCCTTTTACAACTCCCTTTCTGTTGCTGGTTGTGGAACTAGTTGTTTGTAAGCTTATTTCTAAATTAACTCTGTCTCTGTGTGTACAAAAAATTGAATTCAAATACTTGACTTTTAATTGGAATTAGTAAAAAAAATTGGTAAATTAAAAAAAGCCAATCAATTCTAGTACTTGGTGGTTAAAGTAAGCATTAATACAATTTGCTTTGTTATTTGAATTCTAAACTCTGCGTTGTTATTCATTTATGTCTTTGATTTCTTATTGGGTTTTTTTTGGGTTATTTGATTTCTAATCAAATAGACTTGTCCTTTGATGTCTTAGAATTCATATACTCATTCACCAATGGCACTACTTGTTGATCAAAGTCAGAATCTAAACAAACATTCATTTAAATGCTTCTCTGCTCGTTTGCTTTTTATTTATTAGATTTCTAGATGGCTGGAAAAAGAAAAGGGAAAGGAAGCGCTATTATTGGTGATTTGGCATAAAAAAAGCACAAGTCTAAGAAAGAGGCACAAAAGAATAAAAGCAACGACAATTCACATGAAGAATCAAATGAAGCATGTTCAGATTCTCTACCTCCAATGGCACCACTTGTTGATCAAGGTCAGAATCTAAACAAATGGCACCATTCATTTAAATGCTTCTCTGCTTTTTATTTATTAGATTCTAACTTGGATATTTCACATCTAAAGGAAGCACAGTTGTTGGTGATTTGGCATCAAAAGAAGAACGAAAGTCAGTATCACAAGAAGAATCAAACAAAGTAATGAAATGAATAACTTGGCCGAGTTATTTAACTCAGTCACTCTTGAAGAGTTGAAAGGTGGTCTTCCCCAACTTGGCTCCAAACTCCCGGTGCAACAATTGGAAGCGGCAAGATCTTTAATCTTGTGATCTTTATTGAAATTGGGTATCGTTTGGTTGGTGAAATGGAATGGAATGGGAAATGAATGCAAAAACATTAAATATAATACATGAATCCGACGTCGGAAGGAATAGCTCTTCCTAGTTTCCATGGGAATCACAGAATAGCTATTCCTTCATTTCAAAGAGGAACAACTATTTTCCTTGATTCCCATGAAAATTAGGAGGAGCTATTCCCTCCGACGTCGGAATCCTACATCATAATTGATGTTTTGCATACATTTTTTATTCTATTCCGCCAACTAAATGATTCATTGATCCATTAAAATCTGATCTTTACATTATTATGTTTTATGGATGTGATCACTTTTTTGGAATGGAATGAAACAAAGGAATAGAACGCCACATATGAGTCAATTGAAGTTCAATTGTGTTTTGTTAGACCCATCAAGTCAAAGAATGAAGTTAAGGTTAGTAATTTTAGATTTTGTATTCTTATTTGAAGTTTATTTTCATGTGTGTGATATGTAAGAAGTTTGATTTTGAAGTCAATACTTGTCGCTGGATGGGATGTGATCTGTGTTCTCAAGCTAAGTTTAAGAAAGGCAAGCTGAAAGGACAGCATGTCAAACCTTTACAATTCAAACTGAACTAGAACCTGATACCAAGGCCCATCAAGGCCCAAATAGCACACCTTGACCCATTAAGAAATGCCTCTTCAACAAATGACACTTCAGTATAAACAAGCGCCCTTTACCAAAGCACGTGGACTGCTCTGAAACACATCCGTGCCGAATAGCTCCCAACGCTGTGTGGATCAACTCAGGCCAAAGTACCTCCTCAGCAATACCCTCCGCGTCTACGTTGAACTACCTTCAGCGCAACCCTTACCGAGCCATCCATCTCCTTCTTTCTCCACTGAAGCATTAAATGAAAGATTGACAGGCAGATGGGAAACAATTAATGCTCCGATGGTGGAAAAGACCCCTAAACAGCTTAGCACTTGCCCATAGCTCATAGGCGGGTCCCACGTCATCATC
This sequence comes from Euphorbia schlechtendalii, assembly GCA_949673415.1. Classification (NCBI taxonomy): domain Eukaryota; kingdom Viridiplantae; phylum Streptophyta; class Magnoliopsida; order Malpighiales; family Euphorbiaceae; genus Euphorbia; species Euphorbia schlechtendalii. Next base: position 2,915 of record CATIWQ010747194.1, on the reverse strand, counting down.
AAGCAGGTTACTATAAATAGAAAGGCCATCTCCCACTTTTGAGGTAACAATAATCTGAAAAACCACAATCACGCCACCTCTTTCCCATTATTGACTTTAGCATCAAAGGGTCTTTGCCGAAAACACTTCTGGGAGGAGACTTGTTTTGTAGAAACTTAGGACGCTGAAGGTCGTGGGCCCTGCCAAACGGATGCCAAATTGGTGCGGTGAGCATGGAGTGCAACCAAACCCAAATGACTACTCCCCTTAACAAACCAACAAAACCCCCACAGATTCCGGGAACCATCTTGTTCTTAGACACCCGGAGCCCGAGGATAAGGCTGGAGCTTCAATTCCAATCGCTCAAATCCTCAAGCCACAAGCAGGATAAGTGCCCACCTCCACGGGACAGGAAACTTTTGAGGAAAGGAGGAGGAGGAAAGCTGCGGAAAAAGATGTCGTGGCAATGCTCGTAAAATAACATGAAAAACAAAATGCGGTTATGACCTTTATGTAGAATATGATGAACGAGATGTTGCACGCCCACAAAGAGGAGTAAGAATTGCTCCGAAGACTTTACGAAGAGAGGCAAGCGATGGAACCGGAAGGACACCTCCCTTTGCAGGGCTCCCAATCTTGGGCAGGATAAAGTCATTCACGCTACACCTACCACCACCCTCAAACCTCGGAGGAAAAGAGGGCCTCCGTCGCCAGGGGAAAAGCGAGAATGGAGTCTTCCGGGTAGAGGATGAAGAGGCTAATGGAGGAACTATCCCAGCACACTAGCAGGAGCTCGACATGCGAGAGTCGGGGAACTACCCCCTCATCAGATAGCAGCACTAGTTCAGCTAAATCCGGGCAAAGGAGGCCGATTCGGGTCTCACCCTACCAAGAGGATCTAGATGCAGAGATTGCTAGGAGGGTTAATGAACTATTAGCAGAAAGGGGGATGGAAGCTGCCGTACCCGACATTGCCGGGATCGCTTCACCATATTGCGCTCGCATCGGCGTCGAGAAGTTCTCGCGAGTATTCAAGCAGCCTCTTCTACGAGAGTACTCGGGTGTGGAGGACTCCATGGCTCACATTAGCTATTATCGCCAATGTATGGAGGCGACCGATGCCATCGACGCCATGCTCTACAAGTTATTCCTGACTACACTGGTTGTCCCCGTGACCCACTAGTATGAGAGTCTTAAGCCGGATCAATAACGAGCTTCAACATGATGGCGAAAAGATTCGCCTCATACTTTGTCACATCTATACCACTTAGCCGAATGGTCCAAGACCTGCAGACGGTTCGGTAAAGGGAGGATGAGCCCCTCACCGAGTTTGTGGAAAGATTCCAAAAGGTAGCCTTGGAAATAAGAGATTACAATATTGACGTGGCCTTTGAGGCGCTTGCGAGAAACTACAGTAGCGCAGACCTAGCCAAGGAAATCTCCATGGAAGGGCCTACCACCTTGGTAATTCTGATGCAAAAGGCTAGGAAATGGGTGCAATGGGAGACCCATAAGAGGAACATAAAGTAAACCGAGGCCACCGCAAGGGAAGAATCGGAGAAGCGACGGGATTTTGGAAGGCGGGAGCAGGATCGTAGGCAGACCTTTCAATTAGAAGCGGCTCGGCGCGAAGTAGAGGGATTCGTTCCCCTCAATACTAAGAAAAAGGAAGTCTTGGTGTGGATTGAGAAGAACGGGGAGGGCATCAAATACCCCCAAAGATGAAATATAAAGGGAAGCCGGGGACTTATTACGAGTTCCATAAAAGTGAGGGGCACGACACAAAGGACTGCCGAGGGCTAGCCCTAGAGCTAAATGACACTTGAATCAGTTCCTCTGTGACCCATCGAAGGACAAACAATGTGACGAAGTTAGGAGGCCCCATTGGCAAGATGATCCACGCTACTCCGAACGAGGCTATCAACTGCCTCGCCGCAGCACTGTCGAACCCGCCCCTCGGGGAGTGATCCCCGTCATTGCTAGAGGGGTCACGTAGAAGAAGAGGAAGAGAGAAAACACGTTCAACTATGACAACACGAACAGGAGGGGTGAAACATGTTACACTTTCTCATAAGAAGAGAGACCCCTACCACAGAACGATGAAATAGTGATCCAAATGATGGTGGAAGGATTCCAGGTTAGGCGAACCTTGGTGGACATAGGCAGCTTAGTTAATGTCATGACTAGAAAGGTCTTTGACATGATCGGGGAAAACCCAAACCACCTCGCCATCCATTAGGCACCGCTGATAGTTCTCGGGGGTCACGTCGTAGCCGTCTCTGGATCAGCAAACCTGTCTATATCAATAGGGGAGAACGGTGTTCACCACTTTCTACTGATAAGTTTAATAACTTGTTTGCAAGATTTGGCTACACTCGTTTCGAAAGGCTTATCCTCAATAATAGTGCCAAAAACTTGTTCACGTAAAATACAGGTGTTGTCAGCACCTCTTATCAAATAGAAAAATGATGATAACTCTGAGTACAAAGTTGCGATGTAGTTTTAAAAGATATCGAACCCACAGGGAAGGAACCAAGTCTAAGGATCAAGAAGGGAAAACATAGTAAATAAAAAAAATAGATTGAAGGTTTTGGATAGGAAGATTATAATGAAAAATGAGTTAATATAGATGTGGAAGATTAGAGAATCTAAATATAGAGATTTTCCCTACGAACAAGTATAGAAGAGAAAACATGCAAGTTCAACAATGATGTTACGATTCACTAAACTAATCTGACAAACTCGGTTCAAAACACTCAAATGTTCAATGATTCGCCGCACAGCAACACATGAAATGACTTTTCTAAACCTAGCGTAAACGAATTAAGACAATTATATAAACCTGGACAACGTCAATACTATGCTTAGTACGGGTTGCTCTCACATAGCCACATTTAGCAAGTTACCATTCCAAAAATGTTGGCTCACTAAACAGC
>CATIWQ010747180.1:0-12328 GCA_949673415.1 Euphorbia schlechtendalii | reverse complement strand
GGAAATATGTAGCCAAAAATCATAATTAATCACCATTTACAATAGGACAACATTGAATATCAATCATGGTTTTGTACTTAGAGTTGAAAAAATGCTACAAAAATCATACTTTCTCATCACTAAAAGAAACATGGTATAATGTTATACCAAAATACAAACTCGCATAAGATGCATTATGCCCTTTGAAATATGGTATAACCACATTATACCAAAAACATAAATGGTATAAAATCTATTATACGAAAGTTGTTTTACAGTAATACCAACAAAATAACACAACAAAAACCTAATTTTGTTGAAAGAGACATGACAAAAGCAAGAGTAAATAATGATAAATGGCTTGATTTTGAAGGAGATGAAGCATGAAGGACAGAAAAGCCTTTCAAAATCACCATTAATGCCCAACTTATAAAATAGTGAATAAATCTTAAACAAATAGGGAAATGAAATCCAACTCCTTAAGAACCTGGATCCAACAAAATCAATAGCTAAGAACCCGAATTTGAACAATTAAAAAAAGAAATTGACACCGAAATCATCGAATCTCTTTGAGAAATTTCATCAAGCACCTTATGGGCATATCACAAAACTCCAAAATTTCCATACATATGAATCATTCCATTTTGTACTTGAAAAACATAATCAAGATTAGAAGTATAAAATCCTGAAAAATAAATCAGTATCAGAAAAAAAATTCAAAATCAAGATAAAAAATCAACTAAACAAAAAATTGAAATAGTGATTAGAAAACTAAACAATAAAACGAGGGAGAAGAAATTGCAATTCCAAGAAAATAAATTAGGAATCCAGGAAAAGAACTTGCCAATCAAATATGAGAAATCATTAAAAGAAGGAAAAGAAAAAATAAAGTTATAGATGAAGGGAGAAGAAGTTCTGTTGATATGAATAACGTATTAGCTAAATAATAAAAGTTAAAAGGATAATATAACTAATTAATGTTGTTGGAGGAGACAATTAATAATAAATCTTATTATATTGTATTCCTTACAATTCCTCTATTAAAGGCGTGGATGTGTTTCTAATAAGCCCACCATTGATGTGCTTGGTTTTGTTCCTTTTCACATCAACTAATTGGGCCTAATTTTCTACTCTCACTTATGCACTTGTGCTACTTAAGGTCATGCCCTTGAAACAACATCTATGACTGCTATGCTTCATATATTAAGGGCATGTTGCTGTGATTGATGTCAGATTTGCTATTACTAAAAACTTCATTTATAAATTTTTATTAAACTAATATATGTTGGTATTGGACAAAATATTATCACTTTAAGTACTATCTAATTAGAAATTGTTTGCTATTATTAATTTCCAAAACTTTTCAAGATGACAGCGTAGAAAAACTTGAAACTTGAACTTTTCGGAGAAACGATTTGGTAAAGTAATCCCAAGAGACTTTCAAAATTACTATTAGCTAATTTTATCTTTATTTTGTGAAATTATAAATATATTATTTTATTATAAATTATTGAGACTTTTCACCTCATTTTAATGATTAGAACATTACCTCCACTCATTTATAAACAATCATAAGATGTGATGAGAAGTATACGTGCTCGCATTAATTAAAGATCTTTTAAGATATCAAACATCATAGATTTAAGTCATACTTCAAGTTTGAAAGACCAAATCACGTTTCTGATGTCGAAGCCCGCAACTAAAGAAATAGGTATCAAGTGTATGTTAAACCTGAATGAGAATTTGATAACCTTTTATACTACAATATATATCTCGTATACATACTTATGTATTGATGAATTTATGTTGATTAGGTGAGGTCATATCCTTTCACCATGCATATGAGGTTAAGATTCTTAAGACCATCGTGTTACTTGCTAAACAAATTCAGAGAAATATGTCTTTACATGTGATAGTTGGGGGATTTATACTAATGGCTCATCTTTTGATGTGGATTAAGAACTTTTCATACACACATCGATGTAACTCAGAGCGATATAAGTTGATTTAATGTAATACACATGATAGAAATCAGATGATCAAAATTTATATTATTATAATCGGGGGTAGTTTCAGGCACACTCAATTTTTTTGTGCCAAGTGCCTTGTTTGAAAGGATAAGTTGAAGCTTCACTCATATTCTCGCATTATCAACAACTAAACCTGAAAAATTAGCTTAAATCTCATGCATTAGAACGATTTTTGGTATTTTTTTCGTTATGTAAATTGATAGAATTCAAAATGATATAAAGATTAAGTAAATCAATACTTTTATTTCCTTCTTTCTTTCTATGCAATTTAGGCTTTGTCAAATTTAGTTCTATTTCTTTTCAACTGTAATCAGACTTAGTTTCTTAGATGTTGCTTTTCAAGACATGTTCCTAATTTGGAGTTACATGTAGATGCTAACTGAACTTGTATAGGGCATGATTTTTTAAGCCACTATTATTGTTATTGTTTCCATTATCATCTTTGAAACCTGAACTCTGATTATATTTAAGATTGTTGTCAGAGCTGTTGTCATGAAAAGTTCCACTTACATACTTTTAATAAAATAACATATTTTGAAATTAGATAAAACAATTTGACTCTTAATACTATTTAAGAATGTTTGCTATTAATTTCCAGAACTTTTCAGAACAATATCATGGAAAAGTTTGAAAATAAAATGTTTCAGAAAAGCAATATGTGAAAACTAGGGTTGTAAATGAACAGAGATACTCGTGAACAATTAAATGTTCGACTCGGTTAAAGCCCATTCGATCTCAGCTCGTTAATAAACGGACTTGATCGTGAACAAAAATTTACGTCATTGTAATAAATGAACAGAGCTTGAACAATGATGTACTTGGTTCGAAAGCTCGCGAATAAGCTAAAAGAATCGTGAACATGTCCTGAAATATGATTATTACAATTATCACATAAATTATAAATATATTACGAAAGAATAAGTATACAAATGTATATATATGTAGCGTAAAATTTGAGTATTTTTTAAGAGATTAAATCAGTTTTAAATACATAACAATTTTATTCGTATAGTGAACATAATTCTAAGTTCGATGACTTTGTCGAAAATTTAATTTACATGTTTAGTTAAAATTCGACTAAACTCGATCAAATAAAGCTCAACTAAGCTCGAATTAAACTCTGTTCGGGCTTAATTTGACCAATCTCGAATTCGATCGATTTGATCAAAGCTTGAGTTCGGTTCAGAGGGTTTGACCAAATTTCAAACGGGAGCGAATGTTTCCCGAAATTTCCTCCAAATTTGATGCAAGAAATCCCTGGTGACTAGTTTATTTGCTTCGTCGCTTTTGTGAAGTGTAGTTTTGCCGTAACTGATGCCCAAATGATAGAACACCAGTCAAACAACCCAGTGTCAGACTCATCACTGACAGAGACATTCCAAATTTCTCAAATATACAAAAATAAAAATCGAAGAGATACAACAAGCCTCATTATAGACCAAGAACTCAAAGTTTGAAGCTACACCACACTTGTTGTATCATCAAGTTTATCCTCTTTTGGCTTAATTTTTCTCAAGCCTTTTTTAATCCATTTCCCATTTTTCAGTGGCTCTGCTCTTTCCATTGTCTCCTTCTGTTGCCACATAATCTCACCATACACCACAGATTCATTCATCTGTTGTCCTTTACCAATAATATAACTAATTTCTCAAAAAAAAAAGAGAAAAAAACGTCCGCTTTGTTTCTTTATTTCTTCCGCTACTGGGTTTCAGTGTCATTTGCCCTTCGAATTCTCCGAGAGGTAACTACCCTTTTGCTTTCTGTCTATAAAGCTCTCATCTTTATCTGTGTTTTCATCTTTTTCCAATTTGGGGTTTTGGTATGCTTGATTTCTGTTTATGGGTTTTTAATCTGTTGATGAACAAAGGGCTCCTTCAAATTGAATAGGCCATAGGCCCATTTCGTTTGTTTTTTATTCATTTTGGGCGTTCTTGGTTTAGGTTTCACTGTTTGTTTGTGTTATTGCATTTCTTACAGTTTGTTGTTTGTTTGATGTCAAAAAACAAGAGGCGGCTGTTAAATAAGTCCGATTGACTATTAGCTGTGCTGTTTGATTGTGGTGTTCTCATTCTATCAATTGCCTGTATTTTGATTTAGTCATTTGATGTGATACTGTTCTTGCAGTTTGAGATAGTGTATGGATTCTCAGTCTACTGTGATTTACTGGTTGAAGTGTTTAACTTATTGGTTCTTTTTTGTTCTTGATTTCTTGCTAGGAACTTGAGTTTGGTGTTTTTGGCTATAAGAAAGTTTACAAATCATGGCTCCTAAACCATTAGACTACGAATCGTTGAATCCAAATGTGAAGAAGGTTCAATATGCTGTTAGAGGAGAGTTGTATCTTCGAGCTTCCGAGCTTCAAAAGGAAGGGAAAAAGGTACATCTAATTCTTATGTCTTGCTTTTTTTTATATATAAACTGTCTTTGTTTGAAAGTTTGGTTTGTTATTGTTTTAGACACTTTTTAAACTAAGCTATAAGGACATTTTGTGGCGATCTAGACGCTTTGACTTGCTATGTATCCGTTTTTTATGTAGTCATCGTGGAGTGGAGAGGCATGTTATTCACTTTAACTTCGATGATTGATTGTTGGAATTATTTTAAATATTTTTACTGTCGTGTAAAAATGTGCGACTTGATCACACAAGCAGTTCTTATCAAGTATTTTGTGTTTTACGTGTGCTTTTCGGTTGATTTACTGAAATACAACGCTGGTACATATATAGTTCTGTAAATGTTTAGCAGTCACATGAAGGAAACAGTAAAATAATCTAACCCTGCAGCTGTCAAACTACATCCTTTACAGAATACTAACAACTAATAAAACCGTAAAACAAGCTAATCAAACTACTAATGAATTCGATGCGTACTTATAAATTTTTTTACTATTTCATATTGGAATTTGTTCATCATACTGACATTGTTCTGTGTTGGCACTTGTTTACAGATCATTTTCACAAATGTTGGCAATCCTCACGCATTAGGACAAAAGCCACTCACTTTTCCCCGGCAGGTTTGGTGGCCTTATCTTTTTTTGGCATCATATTTCTTATTTGTGTATATATTTTGTTTCACTTGAACTAATGAATGCTCTATTTTAGGTGATCGCTCTCTGCCAAGCTCCGTTTCTGCTAGACGACCCTAATGTTGGGCTGATGTTTCCTGCAGATGCAATTGCAAGGGCTAAACACTATCTTTCTTTCACTTCTGGCGGTCTAGGTATCGTATCGGCTAGCCTTTCACTTGCTTGATCATAGTAAAATAGAATTCAACCATGTAAAGTAAAAAAGCTGCCTTTTATTGTCGGATTAGGTGCTTACAGTGACTCGCGAGGTATGCCGGGGATTAGGAAGGAGGTGGCAGAGTTCATTCAACGGCGTGATGGCCACCCAAGGTGAGTGATACTTCCATATTTCATACTACAGCCCAGTTCGGGGTTGCTTTCCCAGGTTGTCATCCTGAAAAAGCTCCGTTTCTCAAGCTTTCCTAGGCTGCTATCCTGAAATGCTCCGGATTTAAATAGCAGACAAAATCTAATTAATTTGTATTAAGAGTCAAAATCTTTTGCCTAATGCATCAGGAGGTGCCCCAAGTTGTCACAAAAAACCTGCCACCCCCTGAATTTTCAAAGTGACCCTATAGCTACCTCAACTTTCAGAAAGTGCACCACTTTGCTCCTTAAATGCCACGTGTCAACTTCTGATTGGTTTGACTTTTCAAAGAGGTCATTTTTTCTAATTTGTCCTCTCCAATGAGAAGTTGACACGTGGAGTTCAGGGATTTTGAAAGTTGAAGTAGCTAAGGGGTCACTTTGAAAATTTAAGACAAGTTGGGGCACCTCTCGATGCAATAAGCCAAAATATGTTTGCTCCTTCAAAAGTTTGTGAGTGTAGCTTTTCAAGATGGCAGCCGTGACAGCAAGTCCAAACATGCCCAGCTTCTTTCCTGTTTTACTTTCGTTAACAATCGAGTAAGCTATTGCTTCATTGACAGTGATCCAGAGCTCATATTTCTCACTGATGGTGCTAGCAAAGGTGTGATGCAAATGCTGAATACAATTATCTCCAGTGGAAGAGATGGGGTAATGAACTTAACTAAAACCTCTTCAATCATATATATGTTTTTCCTTTTTGTGCACAAAAGGTCCACAACTACTTGGATCTTGAAGAGTTTCATGTTTCAGAGAGACATTTCTATAGCTTAAGAAAACTGAAAACTCATTCCTTAAAGGCTTAATGCATCAGTAGCTGCCACTTCGTCCATGTACACCACGTGTCAACTTCTGGTTGGTTTGACTTTTTCAAATATGTTATTTTTCTGATTTTTTTTCCTCCAATTAGAAGCTGACACGTGGTGTTGAGCAAATTTTGTGCACTTTTAAAGTCGAGGCAGTTACAAGGTTACTTTAAACATATGTTATGTTCTATTCGAATGGCAGATTTTGGTTCCAGTACCGCAGTACCCACTTTATTCTGCTGCAATCTCTCTTTTTGGCGGTTCCCTAGTACCGTATTTCTTAGAGGAAACCGAAAATTGGGGTCTCGATGTGAACGACCTGCGAAATGCAGTTTCAGAGGCGAGGTCCAAAGGAATAACTGTCAGTATTCATCAACTCTAACCGAAACCAAAACTTGAAACTTAATCAATGCTCTTTTAATCTTTAGTGTACTCTCCCATTTGACTTTACGAAAAAATATCAGGTAAAAGCCATGGTGATAATCAACCCGGGAAACCCAACCGGTCAGTGTCTCAGCGAAGCAAATTTACGGGAAATTCTGCGCTTTTGTTACCAAGAAAACTTGGTCCTTCTCGGAGACGAAGTCTATCAGCAGAATGTATACCAAGACGAGCGTCCTTTCATTAGTTCTAAAAAGGTAAAGATAGAAAAAAAAAAAACTCTTTAGTCACTGGTTCTTACTGCTTTTGTTGCCCGGGTTTGACCTCGTATTGATATTATATCTTTTGTATTGATTTTTAAAGGTTTTGTTGGAAATGGGACTGCCACTAAGCAGGGAAGTTCAGCTTATTTCGTTCCACACCGTGTCGAAAGGATACTGGGGCGAGTGTGGGCAGCGTGGTGGCTACTTCGAGATGACTAACATTCCTCCACAGGTAAAAAACAACTCTTTTTTTCCTTGTGTTGCATCAAAGTTTACCCTTTTTACTGAAATCAAGTATTCTGAGGATCCTTGTATCGAAATGTTAGTTATTCTGTCGCGATTTTATCTTGCAGACGGTTGACGAAATTTACAAGGTTGCTTCAGTGTCACTCAGTCCTAATGTCCCCGCACAAGTTTTTGTAAGTTTCTCCTATAATTTGCTACGGTTAATGGCCTATGGGTCTGTTTGGGATTGCTGTCTTCAGAAGCTCCACTCACAAATTTTTCGTAGAGCAACATATTTTGGTATTGAAAAGGTTTTGATTTTTATACTAATTAATAAGGGTATGGTTGCTATTTATATCCGGAGCCTTTCGGGACAGCAGCCCAAAGAAGCTTGAGAATGAAGTGTTTTCAGGACAGCAGCTTAGGAAAGCAATCCCAAAGTGGCACTATATCCAGGCCCTTTCGTAGCATTTTGAGGGCCCATGGGTGAAAAAATGATTTCAAATTTGAAAATTATTATAAAAGATTGACAATTTAAATTTAAAAACTGAATCTCCAATGTCGAACCAAATTTTTTAAGAGAAATATTGTTTGATCTAACTCAATTAATGTACTTGCGTCACACACTACAAACATAGAAGCTAAAATTTTATATTTAGGGACCCTATCTATAGCGGGCCCTGGGCAGTTGCCCATACTTGCCCTACTTCGGGAACGGCCCTGCCTATATCCATGGCGCTTTAGCTCTTTTCGAATTCACTTTTCCCGAGAAGTGAAGTTTGTTTTCACTTACAGATGGGCCTCATGGTCAATCCACCGAAACCCGGAGATATTTCATATGACCAGTTCGTCAGAGAAAGGTACGCCTTCTAGAATCGTGGCAGTTACTTTAAAATCACCGTTCTATATATATGGTTAATAACATTACATGTGCAGCAAAGGAATCCTCGAGTCGCTTAGGAGAAGAGCGAGAATGATGACAGATGGATTCAACAGCTGCAGAAACGTCGTTTGCAATTTCACCGAAGGTAACTTCTTCCATTTTTTTACGCGTTAATTTCTCGACTTTTTACTGTTTTTACTTTTTTAGTCCTTGCACTAAAACATAAATCGACGTGGTTGAAGGTGCAATGTACTCGTTTCCTCAAATACGATTACCGCCTAGAGCGATAGAGGCTGCCAAAAGGGCTGGAAAAGTTCCCGATGTCTTCTACTGCCTGAAGCTTCTAGAAGCCACCGGAATTTCCACCGTTCCCGGTTCTGGATTTGGACAAAAAGAGGAGTACTTTACTTTTTCGTTTCTCCGTAAATATAGCTCATTATCGAAAAAACTTGAACGGTGAAGAAACCAAGCTATTTTTTTGTAGGGTGTTTCACTTGAGAACGACCATCTTGCCATCTGAGCAAGAATTTCCGGAAATCATGGCCAGTTTCAAGAAGTTCAATGACGAGTTCATGGAGGAATACGAAGATCATAGGGGTTATTCGAGGATGTAAGGAAACGTCTCTTATGTTACGAACTTGTATGATATATTTCTACTCTGTTTTGAAAAAATTCTGTGTGTTGCTCTCTGATACTTCTTTATATGACAAATTTCATTCTGTTTAGTAAACACGTTGATTTCAACTTTTTATATGATCGAAGCTGAGATTTTGTTGGGATGGAGTCTGAGTTATGTTAGATGTTTATATTTTTCAATGCAGCACAAATGATGGTCTTGTCAAATGTGTTGCATAGGTGACATTAAGCAATTAAATAATTGCTTATAGTTATGCTGTGGTCAATTTATCTCTAAGATTATTTAAAAATCTCATTTTTACCTTTATTTTATATGCAACAAATACTGAAATAGAAAGTATAAGAATTACTAGTAATATAATTGTTTATTTTTATGGTGGAAAAAGGTTAATAAGTGGGGAATTGGGTGATGGTGTCCGGATCGAAAATGGGATGTGACAATATGCTTTAATTTAACGAGGTATAAATAAGATATTTATTTTATTTGTTTTTAATATATATGACTAATAAACTAGTGGTTGAAAATTATATAAATTTTAAAAAATATACTACATTTAAGGGTCTCATGGTTCAAACCTACGCCCTCTATGTCGAGGGAACAGCAACCTACCAATTTATCTAGGGCATTTCCTTCAACAAGTTACGCACAATTATAATTATACTATTAATTTTCATAAGAGAGCCTGTATTTATTATTCTGGTGGCTGGGATGTGGCCGGTTTATCACCGTCCCGGGGGAAAATGGATAAGAATGCAAGGGAGGATTTGCTATTTTTTTTGTCTTTTAGGTACTTGTAAACAGTTTCAAGTGTTTTGTAATTATTATCAAGCGATAATATAGAGACAAAAAATATTGACAATAATAAAAAAACCTATCATCGACAATGGTACAGTAATTTGTCAATTAGGTTCACACTTGCAAATTATTTATAAAAATATCATGACAAGAAGTGTTTTAACATAAATGTCATGTTTAAGTTTCGTATTTACATTTAGGCTTAATGCATCTACACTCTCTGAACTTGTACATAATAGATTTTTGTCACCTTGAACTTTGAAATGTGACGGATAGTCACTTGTATTTGTTTAAAACTAATCACTTTACCCCCACATAGTCACGTGTCAGTTTTTACTTGGTTTGATTTTTCAAAAATGTCATTTATTTGATTTATTTTCTCTCTAATCAGAAGCTAGCACATATCATTGAGGGGGCAAATCGACACAATATGAAAGTTCATGGTGGCATGAGACCATTTTGGACAAGTTCTTGGGTTATAGAAATATAGATGCATTAAGCCTTACAATTATACTTTCCATTTTAAAACATATTCAAACAAATGTTTTTTTAATTTACATGCCATATTTTTCATTTATCTCTCGAACTGGTTCAATTTTTTAACATACCGGTTTAAATTTTTTTATTCGTCTCATTTTTATTTTCGAAACGATATCTATTGTGATGTTTTGCTTTAACCGAATTCTATTAGATGTCTTTTAAAAGTCATAAACATATAATTAAATAGTTAGAAATATGTTTGATCTTTGTTAAATATCTGTTAGAAGTCATTTATCTAACAAAACACACGTATATATATGTTAATGTTTGAAATTTGTATAACAGAAATCTAATATGAATTTATCAAAATGTCTTAAATATGTATAGTGAGTAATATTATTATGAAAAGTATATGGTATATAACAAATATTTATTAGACTTCCATGAATGCGAATTATTACAATGGATGTCGTTTCGAAGATAAATACAAGACTAACAATAAGTTCTTATGCGGCATGTAAAAAAATAAAAGATTTAAGAGATATATGAATAACAATTAATAAAAATTAACAAAAATGGTTGATACATGTACATAAATGTAAATATGAAACTTAAAATAGTACTTGTGTTATTAGATACTCCTTCCGGTTTTTAATACTAGTCATTGTAAACTTTTTATTTTTGTTCATTTTACTTATCATTTTAAAATATCAATGCAACTTTCAACAATATTTTCCTAATTTACCTTAATATTAATTAGGAAATATATTCAGTATAAATAAAGTTATAAGTTTGTACTAAGAAGAAAGAGAATTTTATTATAAAGTAAAAGAAATAAATTAGTCATTTTGGTATTGCATTAAATATATCATTGATTGTGATAAAAAGCCTAAAATGACTAATATTAAAAACCGGAAGAATCATTTGTTTAACATAAATTAAGTAATTAAATAATTTGTTTATAATACTTTTATGTAAAATACCCTGAAAAACTATAACGAATAATAGATATTAATCTTAATTCTCAATGGACCCTTGTTTAGCTAAAAGAGCTACTTTACACCTTAACAAGTTAAAGGATAAGAAATTTTTAAAATCATCCAACTGTACTTGTTGTCCAAAGCAAGAAGCATAAAGAGATATGACATTTTATGGAACTTCTTTTATGGGACTTTAACTCTTGTTTTTTGGAAACTTAAAGGAATTGGAAAATGGAACGTTTTAAAGCAAATAACTTAATGTTAATTACAAAGAATATTAGAAAGCAAGGTGAAGCTTTTCTTTGCATAAATTAGCTTTGACATCTCCATTATTAGAGGAACTCTTTTTGGGCTACTTGTAGGATTTTCTTACAAGATTCACACCTCCATGCTTTATTCCATTTCATTCTTGAAAAAAACAACACAATATTGCAATCCATGAGTTCTTTTAATAATTGATAAAATCATTTGATTGGTAATTTTTCAAAAGTATTTCTGATTATCTGTATTTCAAATTATAAGTTGATTTTATAATTTATTTTTAAGCAGATTATGAACACTTACATTTAAGAAACACCTCAACAACTTAATGTCAGTTGTAATTGGTTTTAAGCTCCAAGCCTTTTTGTCCCAAAAAACTTACTCTGCAAACTTTTCTAGACACAACAACTCTTAGACATGGGAAAACAATTTCAGTGGAATTTTTAATGTGTTTGTAAGTCAAAATAGTGTATAACAATAAGTTAAAAAAAACCACCATAGATGAGCAACACTGTAGCCCTTTTAACATATTTTTCATAACTTATTCTAGATTATTTTATCTTCAATTCCCAAAAAACAAAGAAATATTAAAGTAAATGAGTCATGTGAAAAAAAGACATATAGAGCAAGTCATGAAACATCTCTTTAAGTGCAGAGTTGTAGTTTCATCATTTTGGAACTCTGCAATCAACTTATCAACAAGTCCTTTTCAAGCCACAACTTACCAAAATAGGAAATCAATACACATTTTATTTCTTGTTTATTATTGGAAACATATTTACGGTCATGAGGCCTCTTTCTCTTTTGATTTTTACATATTTGATTATAATTTTTGTTTTTTTCAATTTTAAAAAATTGATGCATTGTTGTTGTACACTTTAAATTCATAGCTAGCAAGATGATTAACATCAAACTCGATTTGAAGCACTTGGTTTGTTTTAATCTGTTATGTTGTCCTATACATGTTATCTGAAATTAGCTTTTTTATATACAATTACACAAGTAATCATAGATTATTAGAATAATGTACTGTTAGCGGTGTAAGAATCTCGAACTGGAAGACGTAAACTAAATTTTCCTTCCAAATTCTAACATTTGGAACATGGAGGGGCAAGTTCCGTTATTTTTATATCCCAAAAGTGACGATGATGCAAAAGTCAAAGTGTTCTATGATGTTCG
>CATIWQ010747132.1:0-14105 GCA_949673415.1 Euphorbia schlechtendalii | reverse complement strand
TAGAACTAGTCCTTCCCTGTGGGATCGATATCTTTTAAAACTACATCGCAACTGTATACTTGCAGTTATCATCATTTTTCTATTTTGATAAGGGGTATTGACAACACCTATATTTTACGTGAACAAGTTTTTGGCACCATTGATATATAGTTGAATCTTGCAAACAAAATATTAAACTTATCAGTAGACTAATGGTGAACAAACGCCTACGACGTTAGTGACAGAAATGTGTATCGCAATCGAGGAAAGAATCACTCCTCACCAACTACTAGCCATAACTTTCGACTAGTCGGAATTACCATGAGAACTCGAAGTGCATAGCAGGGCACTATTTATCAGAGTGCAAATATTTGATCGAGTAATCCCTTGCGTGATGGTTGAAGACGGGTTAGCCCTGAACCTATGCCAACTCAAAGTCCTAAACCATTTAGGACTACGAGAAGATATGCTGACCAGGTCCGACATAGTAATTCGAGCCTATGACGATTCCAAGAGGGGAGTGGTCGGCATTTTCGAAGTAGAGTTAACGACAATAATGGGTGACCTCCAATGTAAAGTTCATTGTACTAGATATCCCAGTAACCTACTCATTACTATTAAGATGACCATGGATTCATGCACTAGGGGCAGTTCTGTCTACCTTGCACTAGAAGATAAAGGTCATTCATAATGGGTAGCCAATAACTATCGAGGCAGATGAGGAGTCGGTCATGGCGGCCGCTGCATTCGAGGAAAGTGTAGCGCGAGGGCTCAAGGTGGTAGTAACCATCGAAGAAAAGAAGGGGCGTGGAACTCAAAAAGGGTACTATTTTTTCCCTGGAAGTTTAAAAGCTTTTATGAAGAAATAGGGTTTTATCCTAAAAACGAGTTTGGGCAAGCACCATCAAGGAATCATCAGAGCTATCGATCCTGTTCTTGTCACACCCAAGCTAGGTTTGGGCTTCGCCCCAAACTGGAAAATGTATAAACATAAGTGACCCTTATTCTACAACATGGTGAGCATCTGTGAGGCTGAAGGGATCAAGGCATACCTAGGGGAACCTGAGCCTTCGATTATAAATGGGGAAGAGGTCAAAGGACTCGAGATCTTCAACGATGTGTTCGACTTCAGGGTTGGCAAGCTGATTGAGCAACCTGAAGAGCCGGTTCTTACCCTAGAGATGACCACAGCTGAGATTAACCAGTTAGAACCTGAGAAGGAGGAGACACTTGAGGATGTAGTCGTGGCATTTACAAAGGCCCTTAGCAAGTTGATGAAGAAGAAAGGAGATACTCGAGATCAGGCTGTATCTGATACAGTCAAACTCCTGGCGGAGAAGCTTGCTTATACCACCCTGGAAGAGGAAGAAATCCCTGACACACCTATCAAGATAACTAAAGACCATCCGCATGTGGAGGAAGAAAATAATGATGCAATCTTGAACATTTATGATGTTTTTGACAATTTTGCCTATGAGGCCCATGCAATGAAAGATAACGATTTTGATTACTTGTTTGATGTTCTGCCAGATGGTATCATGCATTCATATGATCATACGCATAATGTCTTTAACATACATGACACGTCATTAAATGAAGTTAACTTAGGTACTAATGAATCACCTAAAATGGTGATAATTTCCAATGATTTGACTCTTGAAGAAAAACGAGAGATAATAAATTTACTTAGACGTCACGTGGTAGCCTTTGCTTGGTCATATGATGACATGCTTGGGGTGGACAGACAAATCAAGGAACATCATATTCCAACCGACCCTCGGATCAAATCAATAAAGCAGAGGCTGTGCCGCTTAAAACCTGAATGGGCAGAGAAGGTTAAAGTAGAATTGGCAAAGTAGATCGAGGCCAAGTTTTTAAAAGTAGTCAAATACCTGACATGGTTAGCCAACATCGTCCTAGTGGAAAATATGGATTGTAAGGTTAGAGTCTACATAGATTTTAGGAATTTGAGTAAAGCCTCCCCCAAGGATGACTTCCCCCTACCCCACATAGACGTTTTGGTATATAGTACAGCTAGGGCAGCCATGTACTCCTTCATGGATGGATTTTCAGGTTACAACCAGATCCTAATGGCCATAACAGACAAGGTTAAAACAACTTTCATCACGGAATGGGGTGTCTACTATTCGGGTTGAAAATGCCGGGGAAACAAACTAGCGAGCCATGATAACCTTGCTCCATGTTATGATTCATAAGGAGGTCAAAGTTTATGTAGACGATATGCTCGTCAAATCCAACACCAGGGAAGAGCACCCAACTATTTTGGATAAGTTTCTTACCAGGATTGAAAAGTATAACCTATGCTTGAACCCAAAGAAGTGTATATTCGGGGTAACTTCTGGGAAACTTCTAGGCCACATAGTCAACCAGAAAGGAATTAAAATGGACCCTGACAAAAGCCGAACCATCAGGGAAATGCTTGCACCAAAAACGAAGATAGAAGTTGATTATTTCTGGGGTCCCTACAGTACATCAGCAGATTCATCGCCAGACTCACCACAATTTGCGAACCGATATTTAAGCTACTAAGAAAAGACCAACCAGTGGTTTGGAACGACTAATGTCAGATTGCTTTTGGCAAAATCAAACAATAATTGATAAACCCACCCATCCTCCACCCACCAGAACCTGGAAAACTCATGATCCTATACATAGCAATTGAGGAAACAAATGTTGGAGCAATGCTTGTGTAAGAACACGAAGATAGGAGTGAGCATGCAGTCTACTACCTGAGCAAGAAATTCCTCGAATATGAGTCATGCTATACTCTAGTGGAGAAAATTTGTATAGTTAGGTTTGGCTAACAAGGAAGCTACGCCACTACTTTCAATCCTACAGAATACAAGTGGTCACGCAGATCGACCTGATAAAATACCTTTACCAATCACCCACACTCACTGGGAAACTCTCACGATGGTTACTGCTATTATTAGAATTTGACATTGAATACATAACCAAGAAAGGTATAATGGGATGGGCAGTTGCCGAATTTCTAGCAAATCAACCGTTGGAATCCAATTACATCGAGGATCTCGAATTCCTAGATGAATAATTGGCACTGGTAGAAGAGGCCCGAACAGAATGGGAAATGTTCTTTGACAACGTGATGAACAAAAGTGGTGTTGGCCTAGGTGTTGTCCTGATAACCCCGCGAAATGAAGTCATACCATTTTCAAAATGCTTCGAGTTCTCGGTAACAAACAATGGTGCCGAATACGAGGCTTGTCTATTTGGATTAGAAGAACTTTAGAAGGTGAGGGAAAAAGAAGTGTCAGTATTTGGGGATTAGGCTCTAGTTATCATTTAAGTTACTGGAGATTGGGAAATCAAGGAAGAATCACTTCATCCTTATGTGGAAGCAGTATGGAAGGCCTCCCAAAAGTTCACATAATGTGTTTTCAACCATGTACTGGGGATGCAAACCAAATGGCTGATGCACTCACTACACTGGCATCAATGTGGGAAGGTCCCCAGACTCAACTAATAAAGCAAGTTATCCTTCAGACAACCAAATAATCTTTCTACTATAGCCTAGTGGAACTAAGGATGAGCAAGCCGCTGGTAGTTGGTTCTTCGATATTGTCAAATTTTTGCAAACCGAGCAATACCCAGAGGGAGCAATGGACTTGGAATGAACTTCATTACGAAGGTTGGTAGTACAATTCAGATTAGTTGATGGAGATTTGTTCAAACGCACACCAGAGGGGTTGTTATTAAGATGTCTCATTGAAAAGGAAGCACTATTAATCATCCGACGAATGCATGCATGAGACTGTGGACCCCACATGAACGGGTTGGCACTTGTAAAGAAAATTCAGCACCAAGGATATTTATGGATAACAATGGTCTTCGATTGCATAGCTGAAGTGCGAAAATGTCACGAATGCTAGATTTATTGAGACATCAGTCACTTACCCCCATTCGAGCTACATAGCCTATCTACTCCTTGCCCTTACTCAGCGTGGGGTATCAACATCATTGGTGAGGTTCGGCCTAGTTTGACTAATGGACATCGCTTTATTGTAGTAGAATTCAACTACTTTTCGAAATGGGTAGAGGCCGAGTCTTACAGCAATATCACCGTTAAGAAGATAGCCAAGTTTATAGAAACGCATATTTTCACCCGATATTGCATCCCACATCACATCGTATTAGATAATGGGGTTTAGTTCCAAGGAGCTACATTAAATCAGGTAGAGAAATATGGGATCGAGCACCATCGATCATCACCATACAGACCACAAGCCAACAGGGTAATAGAAACAGCCAATAAATCGATCAGGAAAAATTTGTAGCAAAATGGTTGTCACCTACAGAGATTGGACTGATAAACTACCATTTGCAGTATGGAGATACAGAACTAGTGTCAGGACTCATATTGATCAAACCTTGTTCTTGTTAGTTATAGGATGGAAGCAGTCCTGCCAATTGAAATGGAAGTAAGATCTCTTCGGGTAGCCCTGGAAGCAAGATTAAAGGAATAAGATTGGGAAAGAGCTACATTCGAGTAGCAGAACATGATAGACGAACAATGTCTAAAAGCATTGGACTACTTACAAATGTATTAACAACGCTTGGCTAGGGCATACAGTAACCGAGTCAAATTAAGAAGCCAACCTTTGAAAGATGGAGACCTGGTTTTGAAGCAAATGAGACCATCAAACGTGGATGTTCGGGGGAAGTTTCGCCCAAACTGGGAAAGTCCTCACATCATGAAGAAAATATTAAGCAAAGGAGCCGCCAAGATCATAAACATGGATGGGAATTAATTCGTCAACCCGATTAACCAAGACATGCTCAAGTTAGTCCGTCAACTGGCACTTGGACAGATGGGCAACAATTAGGACCTTTCTTTGTAAAAAATAATAATAAAAGTCTGCTGAGTTGAAAACCTGTAAAGGGTGACTCAGGCAAAAATTAGGGCACTGTGAGGAATAGAGGGACCACGAGTTAGAAAACCTGTTCTAGGCTAGCTAGTGGTAGGATTCAAATCATTGGAAAATTCGTACCCTCTTTAAAATCATTAATGAAATGTTATTATTGTTGAAAGATTTATGTTTATGTTGTGTGAATGTGTGCATGCAGAATATCACAAGTAAACATAACATATTCTAGTAAAAAAGCCTCAATAAGCTTCATAATGTCAAAAAATCAAACACAGTCTAGGAAATGGATATCAAAAGTCTATGGTAAACTAATATAGATCTAGGGGTGCCAATCATTCTAGTGAGCACGCTTCCTTGAAGTATGAGGAAGAGGATCCAAGCTATCCTCGTCTCGCTCCCACTCGAGTGACACCTTGAAATGTTGGTCGGCATCAGGAAGACTCCTAATCTCACATAGCCATCCGTGATAAAACTTGTCAGTATCAGTAGTCTCTAGGATACTGCAATCCAAAGTAATAACTGTAGCCCACACCCTAAGTCTCCGTATAGCATCCGGTGTGTCGAGACTAAAGTCGTGGAAACGGGTCAAACATAAAAGCCTAGGAACTCACTGCTGACGCTAATACTATCTACATTGGCAGGAAGGAGAATAGGAGGTGATGCCAAATAAGCCCATCAGTAGCATGCCTGAGTCATGCACGTTAGTGGCCATAAACAGAATCTCCAACCAAGGACTAAGCCACCTGATATCAGAAGCTCGATAAGGACACAAAATCTCAATCCAAGCCTCTTCACTCAATGAACGATGGTCCTTCCTGACAAAACCCCTAGGACCATAGTGTGAAGGGAGCTATCGTGCCTTGCCCAAGCGAGGATCGGCAGTCAAACGAAGCTTCTCCAATAACCACACCTGTAAGCATTTCATTCAAATAAGAGAATGGAATTCACAAAGAGGAGGATTGAGAAGACATAACTCGAGTAAAGCAAAGTGGTCACCCACTAAATCGGGATCCACCGCAACAACATTCATGTGAACTAAATTCTCTGCCAAAGCTAAAGCAATAGGAGAAAGACCTGTGGAGAGTGGGTCAATATTAGATAGCAAGCAGAATGGGGCAACCGCTTCGACCTTGTAAATGAACTCTGATAGGAGAAGTAAGGCCACCATGGAAGGCCAGGTCAGATGAGATATGGGGTAGTCTCACACCAGCCAAGGACAGCATAGACTCAAAAACGCTAATGTCAAGAGGGGCGGACAAAAAGCGCCTACTAGATTCTAAGTTCTACAATCCTTGCAACTTATCCTTGCCCCCGAATTGGAAGGAGGAAAATGCAAAGGAAAGCCTCACAGGGAATGCCGAGGTTGGGTTCTCCGGAAAAGGAAGCCCTAGGATGGCATTATACTCCTCGACCAAGGGGTGAATCTCGAGGTCTACAAATCGGAAGATGTGGGTGGCCGGATCCTAGAACTTCAGAACAGCAAGAACAAAGGCCATGTTTACAGGCTTGGAAGTGAGATATTGAAGGCCTTGCACCCCAAACCTGTTGATCTTTCACCAATCAGGCCCCCGGATGGTGCGAAGGAAAGCCCTAAGTCTCTCGTTATGTGACAACATCAGCAAGAAAGAGCTAAACAAAATTCCTCACAACTGGTGTTCCCTATATGCATTAACAAGAAACATTAGCATACCACATTCGTTCATCCATACATACACATAAACATTTAAAAATAAACAAACATCCACTGTTATAAAAACAAAAGCGCAACAAGTAAGGACCTGGCACGCGGTAGCCAAAGCCCTGTTCGTTTTTCCATAAATCCAAGACTTTGAAGTTCTACAAATACAATCCAAGAGTTTTGTTTAAAAAGAAAAATAAGACAAAAAAAAAAGAAGAAACTCCTAAGTATGCATTGCCTATCGATCGTCTCCACCCACCAGATCTCGGGGAGCCATGGTAGCAATATCAAAATCGTTGGGGCTCAAACTCCCAGAGGCGTCATCAGTTGGGTAATGTGCGGGAGAAGGCTGAGGGACACCGAAATAGCTAGGGTCCCAACCAAGAGTGAGTAGCAGCATAGTACCAGTTTGCCACTTTTCTACTGATAAGTTTAATAACTTTTTCACAAAGAGTTTGGCTATATATTAATGGTGCCAAAATCTTGTTCATGTAAACTATAGGTGTTGTTAGTACCTCTTATCAAATAGAAAAATGATGATAACTGCAAGTATACCGTTGCGATGTAGTTTTAAAAGATATAGATCCCATAGGGAAGGACTAGCTCTAAAGATCAACAAGGAAGACAAAAGAAAGAAAATAAAATATATTGATATTTTGGATAGGAGGGTTAGAATGAAGAATGAGTTAATATAGATACGAAAGATTAGAGAATCTAAATATATAGATTTTCACTACGAAATAAGGATAGCAGAGAAAACATGCAACTTCAACAAAGATGTTATGATTCACTAAACTAATCTAACAAACTCAGTTCAAAATACCCAGATGCTCAATTATTCACTGTAGAGCAACACATGAAATAACTTTTCTAAACCTAGTGCAAATGATTTAAGACAATTATATAAACCTGGACAATGTCAATACTATGCTTAGTACGGGTCACTCTCACATAGCCATATTTAGCAAGTTACCATTCCAAAAATGTGGCTCACTAAACAGCATTATATCATAGATCCAGTGATTATACACGATATTGTTAACCCCGAAACTACTCTTAAAATTAACTCAAATGCATATAACTTGTTTAATATAAAAGACTTAACACAAAATACACATTATGACACATAGACATATCATAAACTTCGAAATAGAAAGTATAAGTAGAAAGCAAAGCAAAGTTGTAAGGTATGCAAGTGAAAGCTAAAGATGATCAAACCGTATCCACTCTTTAATGGGATTCATCAAGTCCCGCAATTCTTGCGTCTACTTTGAATTCGGTCTCGGCCCGTACAGAACCTCCTCTAGGATGCTATTCTTTGCGAATATCGAAAAAATGAATATTGAAGAACAAAAACTTTTATTGATAAGTGATTTGCAAGTACACTTATACAACAATTGCTCGAGAACATAGAGAAAGCTAGTGATCGAAATAAGGATTTGAATCACTTAAACATTTTCTCGCTAACACTTATGAATGTAGCGAATTCTCTATCTATACACACACTATATCTTACTCATGCATTCTAATGCACCACTTGTTGCTGCATTCCACGAAATTGTAAGGTTTGGAGCCCTATTTATAGAGTTCGAAGGGTTGCGTCTATCCATACGAAGAGTTGTGTCCATTGGTTCACTGTGATTGGTTGAGAAGCTTCAATCTAATCCACAATGGATAGACACCTTTTCATGATTGGTTGATTTCTGATAGGTGTCTATTGATTGGTAGTTGATGGTGGTTGATGGTCCTTATCTGGTGGTTGGTAGTTAAGAAGATTAAACAAGAAAACCGTCCAAGTTGAGACCGTGATATACAAGTCGCGATCGTGAATCTTTGATTGGCAGACTTCTATTTTGAAGAAGAACAAGTCGCGATCGTGAATTACATTTTTCTTCAGAATTCTCCTCATAACTTCACCTATCTTTGACAGCTTCAATCCTAAGCCATATCTTTAAGTTCCACACATCTTTTTGCACCCTTTTCACTCTTTTTTCATAGAATTCCACTTTAGATCATTTTACTCCCAAGATTTACCTAGTATCTGCATTTGCATAAAAAATAATTACATACCACGTGAAATCTTTTATATGAAGTATAAAAATGACATAAACTATAGTGTTTAGTGTTTAAAATTAATATGATAATAAGTGTAATTATAAACTTATCATACCCCCTCACTTAACTTTTACCTTATCCTCAAGGTAAATTCAACAGAAGCGTATAAATTTGTAAACAAGTTCGTACCTCATTTGGCGAAAGACTATTGCAGTGAGTACCACATTCCATGTTGCAAATGATTTCAAGTAGAAGTTCAAAATTTCCCACAAATTATTAATGTGCAATTTTTATAGTTTAGTTGTATACCTTTAATCTTAATGGAGAGTCAATCGACTCACATCTTCATATAAGCGTTATATGCATACTCGAATATTACCTTTTCTTAGGCATAGTATAAAGTATAAAGGACATAGAAAGCACTCTTTGATTAATTTCTCCCTAGGCATTTTTAGGTAACCTAGGATGATAAAACACTCTCAGTGGTTGCATTTTATGCTCCATACCACTCTCCCCTTTTTTCAGTGGTTTCATTTTATGCTCCATACCACTCTCTCATTTTTTTAAGCATACGTTTTTGAAGTACTTTGTACTTTGCACCCATTTTTCGTGCTATGCTTTCTTTTCTTTTTCACTCAATGAATGGTTGCAGTTTCTACTCCGTACCATTCCTCACCGTTTGCAGAACTCATTGGTTATCCTCTCTTTCTTTTGATTTTTCTTTAATACCCACATCCTTTATTGATCATTTTCAAAGTATTATGGCTATAGTTTCCTAACACTTTAAACACACTCAATACTTATAGCACTTATTTAAGATTTGCATATAAAACACATAGTAAGAATACTATTAGATATTACTCCACTTAAACTTATCAGAAGCATTAACCTAAAACTATATAACTTATACTAATTCATGTTGCATCGAAATATTTATCGAAACTTACTTGGAATGTTTCTTTCGAATGTTACTCACCATTCATCCTTGCCAATTGCTAAATGTTGTGCTAATAATGCTTAAATTCAACATGCACTCAAATTTTGCACTAACATTAAACTTGTAAATACCTAACACTCACAATAACCTTGGACAAATGTTAGTAAAGTATAAGAAATGATAATGTATAATTAAAAAAATATCAAGAAAATTTTCTAATTCTTCGATATTTTTATTTTATTAAATTTTTTTGGATTTTATGGGATTTTTACAAATGTCCCCCACACTAAAGAACACAATGTCCTCATTGTGAGACATCATAAAAATGAAAATCTAAGCTAGTCTAAAAAATAGAATTGAAAAAATAAGGTAAAGAAAAGAATAAACCCATTTTATTGTGAAGGAGAATCCGGGGGACTAGGAGTGAATTGACAATTTTGTTTTCTAAAGAATGAAAGTAATTTTTGAAGCATTGATTTATTACTTTTCTTTAGAATCTTCATGTCTTTCTTCATAACTCCAAGTTCTGTTTGGAAATTATCCAATTTAAGTTGCATGCTTGCCTTCCAATCTTTCGGAGCTTCTTCGTTATCTTCATCTTCTCTTCTATTTCATGCATCGGGGCTTTTCCTTTACGATGGTTAATGGTTAGATTTGATAGTCCGATGGAAGAATATTCTTGAGTCAAATTGAGTTTCTTGGTGCGGTTGGAATAGGAGTAAGAATAAAAACCTTCGTGTTCTTGGAGTAGCTCGTTGTTCTTCAAATAATTTCCATCCATGTAGCGAAAATACTCACCCAATTGTTGGACATAGGGGAGTTCTTCTCGAGTACCCAAGATTATAACAGTGATAATCTCGGTCGCTCTAATCTTGCTTCTCTTGCTCGTTGAGTTCTTCTTCATCATATCCCATATGATATCCACAAATTCTGCTTTTTGTTTCATCAAAGCGCATGAAAGAACAAACAAGTCTTTCTTTTGGACCTTTGTATTCTCTACTCGATAAAATACCGAAGTAGAAAGGTATTTGTGGAGAAGAAGAATGCATTCATCCTTAATAAGTTTGTTAAGAGAATTTTTAGGATCGAAGACTCTCTTACCCGATAAATTTTCCCAAACTCTATTAGGTTGAAACGAATCCGTCATGCTCGATGAATTAGCAATCTTGAAACTGAACCATTCACCCATCATCTCTCTTGTGATAGTGTATTATTATCCTTGATTACAAAATTGTATTGCCCTTTTTCTTGAATCTTCGAAATATTAATGTTACCAAACACTTGAGAATCCAATCTCTATTTTGTGGAAAGCACAAAGTCACAAATATTGTAAGACTAAGAGCCTAAAGGTAGGTTTCCATCTCTTCACGGAGATTAAGAGTTTCCAAGAAGACTAAATCGAGGAATATCATTCTGGTGATATCCAATTTGCTTAGCTTCTGAAATCTTTTTCCCTCTTCTCATGTCCTCAATGGGAAAGGATAATCAAATTCTTCTTGAATTGATTGGGATCCTCTCTTATGTGATGCTCTCTTCACAAGAGTCATATTGGTTTTGAAGAAAAAGGTTTGAAAAGGTTTAAATGTTTGAATGTAGAAGATGAGAAAATCAGAAATTTTTAGGCTTTTTAGAAGGTGTGGTGGCTACGGTTAAACTTGGACCTATTTATAGAGGTTTAATGGGTCTCTAATTGGTCATAAATGGAATTTTAGCCGTTTAAGCTCAAAACTAGCCGTTAATGGTGGTTACGGACATTTTTCGTGTATATATTCACAATCTGTAATGGTTATCTTTTCCCCGTGTCACGATCACGAAAGCTAGTCGCGATCGTGACTTTCTTCACGATAGAAATAGAATGTTTTGATATCTAGTGATCACGAGCGTGAATTGAGTCGTGGTCGCGATATTCTTTGCTCTTCAAATTTCTTCAATTTTTAGACTTGTACATATAATAACTTAGAAACACTAACACAAACAAACTTTGTTAAATACAAATGATAAATATATACTATTATACCTTGAGTAATCATGGTGATTATAGCAATTGAATATCAACGTCTTGTTGTTCAATTTTATTTCCATATTTAATAAATATTTACAAGCAAACATAACAAAAGAAAACAAACAACAAACAAACAAACGCAAATAACATAAAACAATTTGAAATCTACCTATACAAATTTTCTAAAATGAAAAGATAAGAAACTTATTCAAGTGGAAATGAATGATTCAATCATCTGATCAATCTTATCACGTGACTCCCGCAAATCCCTTTCAACATCACATACCAAAATATGGATATTGCTAATCTTGCAATGAATAGAGATTTGTTCTTCCATTAATTCATTCAACTTCCTTTTATGATTGGTTGAACTACTTCCTTCTTTCCTAGCAATTTCTCTTTCTTTCTTTTTATCGGCTTCTACTCTCTCATCCCACGATTTCAAATCATAGGTTATCACATTCTCACCAATACACTAGGTTAGAAATCCCTGCTTGAAGAAAATTTCCGTAGTTAACTCTAGAATTTCATCTTCATCAGTAAAGACTTATTCACTACTTGGTAATCTCCCAATTTGTCCTAACAAATTCGCCATTGTACGACACCCGTATGCTATCCTACCAGGATCAATTGCGGTAGAAATAAGAGTCCCCATCATAATCCCTGATACGTCCATAGGTAAGCCATTCCAAACCGCTTCCAAGATAAACAATTCTTCGGGAATGAGCGTGTCTGAACTAGATCTACCAAAAAGCGCACTACTTAGATAGAAGTGTAAAGCGAGCAAACAAGTGTCTCGGATCCACCAGCTATAGGTGGATTCCTATTTGTAATCATCTTTTCCAGTAAGGCAATTCCATGTTGGTAGTAGATCCCAACTAGGAAGCATTTTGTAGAAACAATCTTTAGGGAACCCCAAATTCTGCTCCAACTTCTTCCTTGACAATTTATATTTCTTTCCTTGATGTCGATACTCCAAACAATTCATCTTAGGATTCATCCATACAAACGAAATCAGTATTTCCTTACAATTATCTTCACTATTCTTAATATTCATAGAGGAATAGAGAATGAAGTTTAGGATTCCTAGGTAATACATTACCCTCTCATAGATTCCTAATTGAATGAAACTATTCTTATGAATGACATAATAACTAACAAAATCTGTATCCCTGATGGTTTTGAAATGATCACCTTCCTCTCGAGAGTGAATAGGAAAAGGTGCTTCATACCATTCTTGCAGGTTTAAAGGAGGAATAAGAACATATTTGTTTGAGTGAACCATTTTGATGAAAGAGGGTTGATTGATTTCAAGGTTTAGAACAGAAATTTTAATTGATAGAAAAGGAATTTTGGATATTTGAAGTGAAAAGTTATGAGAATCACACCCTATATGTAGAACTTGAGAGAAATCGTTGAAAAACTGCTGCAGTTTTCGCTCACGTCGCGATCATGATCTTGGTTATGATCGTGAGTATACTAAAGGCAAGAAACAAAAAGTTTTAATCAAGAATTCACGAGCGAGATAGATAGTCGTGAACGTGAATAGGAAAATAGAATAAAATTTTCTATTTGTCAACAATTAAGATGAAATATTATGACGTATCACCTCTAAGATGATTATTTCATAAACTTTTCATATCTAGAATAAGAATAGAAAATTGTATAATACAGGAATTGAAATAAATAGATATAATTAATCTCTAGAATGCACTTGCTTTCCCTTGACAATTAGATCTCTACAATGCACTTGCCTTCCCCGGCAACGGTGCTAAAAACTTGTTCGCCACTTTTCTACTGATAAGTTTAATAACTTTTTCGCAAAGAGTTTGGCTATATATTAATGGTGCCAAAAACTTGTTTGCATAAACTATATGTGTTGTCAATATCTCTTATCAAATAGAAAAATGATGATAATTGCAGGTATACAGTTGCGATGTAGTTTTAAAAGATATCGATCCCAAAGGGAAGGACTAGCTCTAAAGATCAACAAGGAAGACAAACGAAAGAAAACGAAATATATTGATATTTTGGATAGGAGGGTTAGAATGAAGAATGAGTTTATATAGATATGAAAGATTAGAGAATCTAAATATATAGATTTTCACTACGAAATAAGGATAGTAGAGAAAACATGCAACTTCAACAAAGATGTTACGATTCACTAAACTAATCTAACAGACTCGGTTAAAAATACCTAGATGTTCAATTATTCGCTGTAGAGCAACACGTGAAATAACTTTTCTAAACATATCGTAAACGAATTAAGACAATTATATAAACCTGGACAACGTCAATACTATGCTTAGTACGGGTCACTCTCACATAGCCACATTTAGCAAGTTACCATTCCAAAAATGTTGGCTCACTAAATAGCGTTTTATCATAGATCAAGTGATTATACATGATATTGTTAACCCCGAAACTACTCTTAAAATTAACTCCAATGCATATAACTTGATTAATATAAAAGACTTAACATGAAATACTCATTTTGACACATAAACATAACATAAACTTTGAAATAGAAAGTATAAGTAGAAAGCA
>CATIWQ010747093.1:0-22459 GCA_949673415.1 Euphorbia schlechtendalii | reverse complement strand
AAGAGAGAACAAAGTTATGTACAATCAAGTAAATTGTTTGGATGAGCGACAATATCACTCATATCAAACGAAAGCATAATTCTATTGCATAAAAATAAAAAGCGACAATGATAATAACTTGCTAAAAGTAAGTCTTCGTTCCTTTGGTCATCCTCGAATATCCTCTTATTTCGTCGTCTCCAAATGTTCCAAGCTATGAAAAACTACAGTGACGTAAAAAACTCCCAAACAGTCCATCTCGAAAGAGAGATCACCAAGCTATCAAGAATTCATATCCCGATTCCGGGATTATCACCACAAGACCAAGAAGGCGGAGTAAATTGCACCAAACACTCCAGGCACTCGAACAATGGAAAAGAGCGTGGTCCATGGATTCCAATTCATCACAAAACGGACATTTCGCTTCATCTATGCATCCTCACCATAGTAAGAATATCTTCGATGGTAGTCTTTTGTGAAAAACTAACCAACCAAAGAATTTAATCTTTGGAATTAATCTCAAACGCCATATAATATCAAAATCAACCCCAAATCGATGATTCCTTGATCTGTAGACACACGAAACAAAGCTTCCAGCCGAAAACTACGTGGAACCACCACCTCGCCACAAAAACAAGTCATCAGCCCCGTCGCTCAATCAGGGCAACAGCTGGGCCGAAACAGCAGCCCCCCTTTCAAAAATCGTTGATTTGATTGACCGATCCACTCTCGAATTTGCATACAATGATTACGACTCGAAATCCTAAGGTTACGCTTCTAAAAAAGCCTTGAAAGGGGGCTGACCTAAACAACGTTAAACATCCCTCTGCTACGGTGCACTTTTTCCGATTGCACAATAAATATATATTCGAAAATAACTCAGCTAGGGGGACATCCGTTGTCCAATTGTCATGCCAAAAAGAACTCTCTAAGCCATTCCCCACTACCACCTTAACATTTGATTTGAAAACGGACCACAACTAATCATTAGACACACAACAAGCTACGATATCTTTCTATATGTGCGAGAGACGCGTCACATCCAAGTTACCCAAATCAACCCACAGCAAAAATCCATACCTTTTCACACAAATATCATACCACAACCTCTCGTTTCCACCCACCCGAAGCTTCCAAATCCATTTCAAAAGAAGGCTACAATTTACCAACTTAAAGTCCCTTATAAAGAGCCCACCTTCGCACCATGGCAAGGAGATCGTTTCCCAATTTACTTTGCATAATCCCCTTCCCGATGCTTCACCTTTCCAAAGAAAGTTTCTCATGATTTGAACAAGTTTACCATTCACCACGGAAGGCATCTTGTAGAGTGAGAGCAAGTAAATGGGTAAGGAGGCTAGAACCGATTTAATGAGGATCACTCTACCGCTATACGACAAACATTGTCCCAACCATCTTTGAAGTCTTCCATGAAATTTTGCTATCAATGTGTTCCAACTTGAAATTGGGATTCGTTTAAAGCTTAAAGGAGCCCCCAGGTATACGATTGGAAAATTTTCAACTTTGCAACCCAAAGTTCCGGTAAATCTATTCAAATCCGCATCACTCACATTCACCCCCATAAGAGAGCTCTTGTGAAAATTAATACTAAGGATCGAGATTGCTTAGAAACATCTGAGAATCCTACAGAAGATTGGAAGTAGTGATTCATTGGCCGAAATAAAGCATAAAGTGTCATCCGCAAATTGAAGTAAGGAAATGCCGCTTGTAGACCCATCAAATCGAAATCCTAGTAGTAGGCCCTTTCGAATTCCCTCATCAAATAATTACTTCAAACCATCAACGGCCAACATAAAAATAAAAGAAGACATCAGATCCCCTTGCTTAAACCCCGTTTGAAGCCGAATTGGGTCACTCAGAGTCCCATTTATCAAAATCGATATCGAGGAGCCCTCTCTACCACTAGCCAACCATTTAATCCATTTGTCGTCAAATCCCATTAGTCGTAAAACTACATCAATGAATTTCCATGAAATGCTATCATAAGCCTTCTTGAAATCAAGTTTTAAAGCTAAACATGAGCGTCTACTAGAATGAATAGAATGCAGTACCTCCGATGCAATGAACGAGTATTCATGAATGCTTCTATCCTTGACGAACCCGAATTGATTTTCCAAAATCAAGAGCGGGATGATTGGCTTAATGCGAGCAACAAGTACCTTGAAAACCATTTTGTAAATGCCATGAACAAGGGAAATTGGTCGATAATTACTGATTAGCGACGAACTTGGTACCTTTGGAATGAGAATGGTGAACGTTCGTTTGATGTCGTATAAAGCTTTTCAAACAACTTCTTAATAGTCGGTTTCAACTCGTTCCAAAATCGCTTGTAGAAGTAGAAATTGAAATCTTCCGGCCCCGGTTCCTTCCCTTCATTACATGTCGCCACTACTGCCCATACTTCGTCCTCGGTGAATGGCGCAACCAGCCTCACATTGTCGCTCTTGGTTACCTCTAGAAAACATAGATTCCGTAGAGAAAACGGAATCTCCATCCTTGCCGTGAACAAATACGTAGAACTCCCTAATAGATGTTAGAATGCCACTTTGATCACTAATCAACATCCCATTAACCATAAGTTGAGAGATGCGACTATTTCATGCCCTTGCCGAAGCCACCGAAGGAAAAATCTAGTATTGTCATCCCCTTGAAGCGCCCAAGTCACCCTCGACTGCTGATGTCTAATCTACTCAAAGCTCTACCTCTTTGATGATAACTCAGTCCTCACCCTAAACATATCCGAGCCCGTAGCACCCTCAATAGGCTTACTAACTAAGCTAGATGTGAGTTCCACCACCCTTTCTTCCAATAATTTGATATTAGCTTCTAATCCCCCAAAATTAGCTGTATGCCACTATCTAATAAAATCCCACAATTTTCTTAACTTGAAATCCACATCTCTTGTAAACCATCTTCTACAAATTCGAATCCACTTCCCCCTAATGAAAGGCAAGAATTCCGAATTCTCCTACCAGTAGTTTAAGGATCGAAAAGGTCTGAGGCCCTGTGATCGTACAAGATGAGACGAGAACACAATAGGAAAGTGATCCGAAAGTGTCGTATCAACTATTCTCAAGTTTAGTGAAGGCTACAAGTCCAATAAATAGTTAGAAACCATAGAGCGATCAATCCGAGAGAAGGCCAAACAATTAGACCACGTGTAATCTCTTCCATCCAGAGGAATATCATATAAGCCACAATTCTGAATAAAATTCCTAAATTCAAGCATCGCATTAGAAACTCCCCCTCCCGAGCGCTCGGAACTATGTAATACCTCGTTAAAGTCGCCACAAATGATAATCTTTTGGCAACTCAAAATTAACGGCGTCAACACATCCCAAAGTTGGTTCCGTTTAGCATAATTAGTGTGGCCATAAATGCTCAAAACATGAAAATCCATATGAATTGAAGTAAAATGCATTAGAATCCATCTAGTTTCGCAACAGATTACATTACCTTGGAGAATGGAAGAATTCCATAAGATGAAAAGCCCTCCTGAACGACCTAGAGATGGAGCAAAATGAACCCCAAAGTCATTGTATCCTTAGTACTTACAAATAGTTTGGTCCAAACATTCCGAAATTTTAGTTTCAATAAGATAAAAGAAATTCAAACACCATTTACAAATTAAAGAACGTACAAAGAATTGTTTGGCCCCATTTATCACCCCGCCGCGGTAATTCAAACATAAAAAATTCACTGACATAATAATATTTCCAAAAAAACCTTGAAAGCTCAAGTGCACTTACTAACCTCTTTTATCCCCCCAACTCTTGCACAATGACGTCAACATGTTGATCATAAAAAATTCCTGGCTCCCTCCCCCACATTAAAGGTAAGCACCTCTTCACTAAATCGTTGATCATTATCAGTAGCTCGCAGAATCCCCCTATTCATGTTGGATATATCTGGCCCAGAAGAGCTCGTAATGTTAAGAGCACCCGATCTAAGAGATTTCAACCGGTCCAAGCTGTTATCCCTCGATGCTATTATCGCAGGCCAGCTGCCCACAGCCCCAATACAACCACTAAACAACCTGCTACCCAAAAAAACATCCTGATTGCAGTCCCGCATTGCCTTTGCAAGCTCCATAACCTTGCTGCCCGAAACTACCACTACATTACAACCTAGAGTACTCCCCGAAGCCCCCACTAGTTTGTTTCCTGAACCAACAGCAGTACCACTCCCCTCCAATCTGCCCGAACCAACTGCAATACTTTCCAGCCTGCAGTCCGAACCAGAATTCACTTTGCTTCCTTCCCTACTAACCGAA
The DNA here is from genome assembly GCA_949673415.1 of Euphorbia schlechtendalii. Lineage (NCBI taxonomy): Eukaryota > Viridiplantae > Streptophyta > Magnoliopsida > Malpighiales > Euphorbiaceae > Euphorbia > Euphorbia schlechtendalii. The sequence goes on along the minus strand of CATIWQ010747093.1, from coordinate 18,189 downwards.
CCTGCCACACGACTACAACTCGAGCCACCTGCCTCATCTACCACTGCATAGTCCGCTCCCACAAGCTCGCGCAACACTGCTGTCGATACAACATCAGTCCAAACCTTGAAGCTATTGTAGGATACATCTTCCGTAGATGGCAAACATGATCCCAATTCTAAATTATTATCCTCACTTGATGTTCTACTTAAAGTTTTATCACATCGTTCACATCCAACTCCTTGATGAAGTTCCGCAACCACAATAAAATCACACGATCCCACCCGTAACTTAAACAATCTCCCACTCACACCTACCGATACAAACACAATGCAAGAAATCAAATCCAAACGGTCCGGCCTAGAAAAGTCTCCATCAATCGCAATCACCCTACCAAAATTACACGCAAGCCTCCTAATCAACGGTTCACATAATATTGCCGATGGAATCCCCATAAAATCAAGATACATAATACATTCGGATGTCGAAAAGTCATTGGAAATAATGCGTACTTTTGAGATAATGTAACGAACCACCTCCCACTCATCATGCATAAAATCTTGCATGGCCTCTGCCGAATCAAAACCAATAATAACATAGTCTCCTCCCGCCGGAGCTGTAAAATCAACATCGAATCCATTATCACATAATAAATCAAGCGTATTTCTAATATTAGATATCGAACGTAGTTTTACCACACAAGCTGGCATTTTCCAAGATGCAACTTCCACTATTAAATTTGAACTATTCGTGGATAACTTCTCCACCTTTGATTTATTCAATACCGTAATTGATGTGTTTTGGTCTCCTCCTCCGATCACCGGTAGATCAAAATTCTCCTTCATTCCCCCTTGAGATATGACATTTGCATAAGATTGTGCCCCCCCTAAACTCCACCTAAAATTCTCTTTTGCCTTAGCTAACTGAAACTTTCCTTTTTATCTTCTTTTGTTCATCAATCCGGTTCGAGAAACGAGCCCTATATCCTCGTAGCTTAATAATCCCAATAGAAATCGAGTTCAATCTGTAAAGGACCTCTTCCATCGGTAGAGAGTTGCCTACCGTAAGGAAACCAAAGTTCAGGTTTCGCTTGTTCTTCCTCCTAGCCACGTAAACCCTTCCTACTACTCCCAACCTTGCAAATACTCACTTCAAGGCAACGTGATCATAGCTATTGGGAAAGTTTTCAAAATAAATATTGCTCGGAATCTCTCTACCCTTAATCTCTCAATTAGCTGCTTCTCTATTTCTTGATTGATGATCACGAGGAGGTAGTCTCTGACCTATGGTGATGGATGATGCTGATATGCCCTAGGACACCATATTTTGTTAACACAAATGAAGAGTTACTTGTTCTCTCTTATATTCATTAATTCGTAGAAATAAAGTTTACATGAATAATCTCAAGGTGAGATCGAAAACAATGTTCAGTTTCACCCTAGCAAATGACTCGGATTTGTAATGACATCTGATACCAAAAAAATCAAACGACGCCTCTTAGACTTTAAAATAAACCAATAAAAGTAAATACAAGATAACACAATGTCCTCCGAACTCAGCTCTCCTTCAAAAATGAATTTGTTACGTCGCTTCTAGATTGACCATGTTGTAAGAAACCACAGCGAAGTTGCATAATCCTGATACTCTCTTGGTTTAAAGAAAGATCTCCATAGGCACAAAAAATCGACACAAATGGATAACATAGCCAACGTAATCCCAAATAGTTGAAACATATTCCGCTAAACCTTGTAACTCCCAAAATAGTGAAACAAAGCATGCTCCATATATTCCACTTTCGTACAAAAAGGACATGTATCGTTCATCACATTGGAACAACCTCTATAGACAAGAAAAGACTTTGTTAGCAAGAGATCATGGAACATAACCCATGAAAAAAATCGTACCTTTGAGAATAAACTTAATCTCCAGATTACCATGTAATCAACCTCTAGTCTCGACCAATTCGATCTTTGGTAGTAATCGAAGCAAAAAGATGATGTTGTGTATCTCTATTATCGCTAACCTCCCAGACAATGCAGTCAGCCACCCAAGGGAAATGTGGCAGCAGTCTACGTCTATGAATGTCATCCAAAAACTCCTCACATAAACCGTGCAAGCTGTAAAAATCCACTCCCGATGTTGCATACACCTTTCACGGCTCGTCAAACAAAGATTATACTTCCAAAAAGGCCTGCCAAAAACATTATAATCAAACAAATAAGAACATCCCTGTTGAATACTACAATGCTTACGGTTGCACAATCGAAATACCAGGAAATAAAAATAGTAATGGTTAGTTCATCACCCAATTCTCACTCCAAAACGATGTACCAACCCCATTACCAATCTCTACTCGTGTTCTAAACTTAACAAACTCTCATAGATTCCCATCTCTAATACAACATGTCACCACATTGTTCCAAATAGGCAAAATAACCCATTCGTCAGCATCTGCTAACAAATCCCATGTTAAAAAACCATTACGTTTGACACAAATTTCGAACCACAAAGAGTTACCTTTCGATAATTTTAACTTCAATAACCATTTCAACATAGGCTAAAATTGATCAACTTGAAGTCTCTTATTTTTAAAACACCTAACTCTCACGGGAGCTAAATTGTACTCCAACTCACCCTATTCAAATCCCCTCTATTCGCATCCCCCCTCCATAAGTTATTTCGCATTGGTCGCACCAATCCATCATTATTCGAAGATGGTAGCTTATAAATTGATAATAAATAGACCGGAAGAGATGCAAGAACCGATTCAATGAGCATAACCTGACCTCCATAAGATAAAAATTGACCCTTCCAACTTGCCAACCTATTCTGAAATTTCACAACTAAAAAATTCCAAGCTGCAACAGGGATTCGCTTAAAGCTAAGAGGAGCCCCAAGATAAGTAATGGGAAAATGTTCTACCTCACACCCTATTTTTACCACACATGAATGCAAAAATGGTTCATGCACATTCAGTCCCATCAATGAACATTAATTGAAATTTATAAGCAAGCTTGAAATCAATTCAAAACAACAAAGAATATGAATAAAGATAGGTAAAAGAGAGTCATTTTCCAGGAGACAGCACGATGTATCATCCATGTCATCCGTGAATTGAAGTAGAGAAATATCCACGTTAGAGCCCTCTTCTTTGAAACCGAGCAGCAACTCTTGCCTAACGCTTTCATAAAAAAAATTGCTTCAATCCATTGATGGCCAAAACAAATATGAAAGGAGAGAATAGATCCCCTTGTTTCACCCCATGGCGGATAGGGATAGCTTCAATCAATTCCTCATTTATCAATATCAACGTTGTGAAATTTTCCCTACAATTTGACAACCACTTTATCCATTTATCATCGAAGCCCATTCGCTTAAAAATTACATCAAGATAAGAGCAAGAGACACTATCATATGCTTTCTGAAAATCTAACTTCAACGCCAAACATGGTTGCCTACGTGAATGAATAGAATGTATCACCTCAGAAAAGTCCACATAATAGTCTCTAATGGTCGTAACAACCAGCCCGGATCAATCATAATTGACATTCCAATTTCTAGTTGCAAAATCTTATTTCCCTAAGAACGCGCTGAAGCTAGTTAATGGAAAAATGGCGTGTTACTATCTCCCAAAACTATCCAATTAACTCATGATTGTTGATGCCTCATCTTTTCTAAACTATGGCGACATTCTGCTAACTCATTCTTCAGCCCATGCAAAACCATGACCTCCCTTGTAGCTATAGGCTATGATAAGCTGCTATAGGTTAATCGAATTATTCATCTCTCAAACTACATTATACGTTGCTCGAGAATCCCAAAATGATGAGTATGCCAAAGCCAAATGAAATCCTTTAACTTACACAATTTGAAATTAACATCACGCTCCGTAAAGGATGCACAAGTAACACTCCACTTCTCCTTTAAGAATGGTAAAAAAGTGTCTTTGTCCCACCAATAATTCAATGATCTAAACAATCGCACCCCTGAATTATGAGCTAAGTGAGACTTGAATAAGATGGAGAAATGATCCGACAAGGTATTCTCATCCATCGAAATATTCAACCTCATCCAAAACTCTAAAACTTCACAAACTAGAACTCCATCTATCCTCAACCAAGATTAGCTATTCCACCATGTATAGTTCCTCCAATATAATGGTAAATCATGTAGCACACAATCATTCAAAAAGTCCTAAAACTCTAGCATAGAAGTTGAATAATCATTCCCATTTGAACGTTCTGAGCAATTGAAAATCTCATCAAAATCACCACAAACTACCACTTTTTGAAATCCTTGAAAATTTTATGTTAAATCTAACATTTGCAACCTAACAACACCACTCGTGGACTTATAGAGATAAAATCAAATGAACATCAACCATGTTGGAAACCATATGTAAAATCACTCATCTATCTGAAAAAAAAACAACTATGCTCGCTTGTAGTAACATTGAATTCCATGAAACTAGAATTCCCCTCAAAACCCCTAAGTCGGAACAAAATGAAATAAATAATAATTATGATCCCAAAACTTCCTTACCATCAAGATTGAAACCTCGTTAGACTAAGTTTCAACTAGAATAAAAAAAGTGAAAGCTCTACTTACAAATACTATGCCGAACAAAAAATTGTTTTGCCCCATTATTTAGAACCCTCGGCAATTCGAACAAATAAAGTTTAATGACATAATAAAATTAAATAATGCCTTGATACAACAAAACATCAATTCCCTTACTTATTTAAGGCCTTCATTATGACCTCTAAATGTCTTTCTTTATATCCTCACATTCTCGTTTATTTTTAAAGTAAAAAACTCCCCACTCAGCATTTCTCCATACATATTTGATCTCAATAAAAGTCTATTCATGTTGGGATATTCGACCCAGATGTACTCGAACTTGGGCTATCATTACTTCATCCTTGGCCATCCTGGGAAAATCAACTATAGCTGCCATATATTTATCATGCACCTCCGACCCTGTTTCTAGAACCATACTGAAGTTGGAACACCACCAATTCTCCATCTCAAAATTCTAGGCAGCAAGACTTCTCTCAATTTCATCACCTAACTTTAATGGAACACTAAGGCTGGGACTATTTTGGAAAGATGGCCTAGGGGAGTCCAAGTGGCCAGGCAGTAAGGTTCTTGAAACATCACACAAGTCCGAGGAATTCTCCTCTTCAACCGAGCTGTTACGCGAGTTTGAAAATGCATTTGAATCACTTGAATGATCAGTTTTGTCTAGGCATCTCTGACAGCCCACGCCATGTCTGAAATTTGTATGTGCTAAGATGACTTTCGAATCGATGCATTTTTTAAATGGTCTACATGTAGTTCCCAACAGAACTAAGACTAAACACAATATAATATTCTGTCTATCTAGCCTAGCAAAGTTACAATCAAAAGATATCACACTCCCAAAGCATGAAGTCATCCTCCTCACTAATGTTTCACATACAATAGTTGGAGGAATGCCCATAAAATCCACATACATGATGTTTTCTACCTGAACATAATCAGAAGGTAGATCTTGAACCTCATATATAATGTGACATAATGCCTTCCATTCACCCTCTAAGAACTTATTCAACACGATAGTAGAATCAAAAGACAAAATCACGTTATTCCCACCAACCAAGGTAACAAAATCAATGGCATAACCATGTTCATAAATCAGCTCAAAGATATTCTTAATATAGGTAATATTGATCAATTTAACTAAGTAAGACTTAGCTTTCCATGGTGCAACTTCGATAATGAGGTCCATCTTGGTTTGAATTTCTGCCAAAACCTGGGGCAGCTTGGATGATGCGCTATTTTTCTCCTTCTCATTAACTACAACATTTGCGTAAGAGCGCTCATCTCTCGATGACTCATGAAAAAAAGGTCTCTTCGTAGGAATGACCACTTTCATCTTCTCTCGGGTTGGAGACATAGTTGTTCTAAAGAATTTTACCTTGAAAACTTAAAGTTTGACAATCCCAATCAAGACCAAATTCAATCTGTAAATTGCCTCATTTTAAGGAAGAGATCCATCAAGGGTAATGAAGCCAAATTTAAGGTTGCGCATATTCTTCTTCCTATCCGCGTACACCCAACCAAATACACTATACTTCTTGAAGATCCTAGACATGACTCTCACGTCATAAGCATTAGGAAAGTTGTTCAGTTTCAAGTTTTGTAGTGGGGATGAAAGGTTGTTCGGGTTGTTGGAATTTTGATTTAGCCGAAAAGATGAGCAATTCTGGTTTGGTAGTGGGTTTGATCAAAGGTTAGGGTTTGGAGGGTTAGGTTGAGAGTGATTAGGCTATAGGGGAGGAGAAGAGGGTTTTAAGTTTGGCTGCTGATCGGTAAAGTGGATAGATAGAAGTTCTTGGTGGTGGCTAAGGTGGTTGTTGTTGCTAGGGTTAGGAATTCTCCTCTTTTTATTTGGATATTCGGTTTTTTAATCACAGAAGGTTGGGGAACATGTTGATGGCGAAGCAGGTGAGAGGTTATGGAGATAATTAGAATTGGATAAAGCTAGTGGTGGCTGAAGGTTGTGACATGGAGACGATGGTTGCGGCTCTGTTGCCCTCTATTCATTCTCTAACAAGTGCTAAGTTTTTCATTTTATCTCTCTCATGTTTTCACTTTCTTTGTTTTTAAAAATTGAAACGAGTCGGAAAATGAATAAGGGACACCATCCGAGACATCGAAAAGGAGACATCGGTAAAAGATACCATATAACTTCTCTTCGATATGTTTTGTGTTTGATGAATATTTATTACTCATATTGAGTACTTTTAACATTACAAGTTAATTATAAAAAGTTTTTTGTATGAAGATTATGAAAAGTTAAACTCAACTAACAAATTCTAACTCATTGCATCCATTGCTTCATGCTAACTTTTCTCAGCTTAATATTACTAGATCTACCGCATTAAATTGTAATTTTAGAAGTGAAGACCTTAATCCTGGTATGAAAACTTGTATACATGGTATAATAGTGGTATGAGGTATTTATATAGTATATCTCCCCTTTATGTTTACAACATAACTCACAATCTAGTAAAAAAAAATCTATCGCAATCTCTTACATAGTATAATAGTGGTATAATATCCATTTTCACTACATTTTCATCGAGGCATTATACATGATATAAGAGTGGTATAATGCATTTTATATAGTCTTTTTTAAAATAAATTATACTATTTTTATACCATGTATAACGTTTTCATGAAAAAAGCAATAAAAATAAATATTATACCACTTATACAATGTATAAGATTGCGATACATTATTTTTTTTGAAATAATTGAAGCGCATGTCATTTTAAAGATAAATTATGACAAACAAATTATTTCAAAACGTTGATTCGAAAAAATTAACGATTTGTTAGATATGAACATTTGAAATTGTGAAATTTAAATTATATAGGGGAGCGAAGGTAGTTACAAGAAGTAGTCAAAGTAAAAAAAAAATGACAAAGGGGAAAATATAATCTAATGAAATAACAAAATTAATAAGAATTTATTGTAAAAGTAATAAAAATAATTTTTTAGAGATATGATTTATTTACCATTCTTTTCAAATGTTGCTCCCTTTAGCTATCATTGCTGGTTCTGAGTGCACACACGATCTAATTCAAAAAAGTTCAATTTTTTTACATGCTTATATAATGTATAATTTTTAAGAAATATTATGAAATTATTCAATACAAATGAATTAAATTATTAATTTTAAAAAACTTTAAATTGTACTTTCTTATTTAATATATATTACAATTTTTTTATATTTTTATGTCGCCTCGAAATCTTAGGATGACTTTATTAGCTATTGTTATTATCTGATGTCGATAGCAATTCTTTTGTAGCTCATATATAGTTCCCAGAGAATTGTAAACTGTAAGTGGATTTAGCAATATGATGTTGATCTTAAAAAGTTATATTTTTGCACAATTTGTAAACATCTCATTTTGCTATATATTTATATATTACTAACAAGTTGTTTTTGAGTTCCAAATATGTAAATCTACTCGTAAAAGCATAAAATAATTTAACGCGGAATAGCATAAAATTGTGAAATAAAAATGATGTCATATATACAAAAAAAGTTTATTGATGCAGTTGACTCAGTGATAAATTAACAGTAATAAAACAGTCATCTCTACTGTATGCTGTTATAAACAGCTTCAACAATATCACGTCATTCAAGTTAAGGCATTTCAAGGTCCAGCTTATATCCAAACTCAGTAGATCCTCCGAGAACGATGTGGAATATTATTCCTAACAATTACATATTGTTTTTTCTTTAATTTTTAGCTTGATGTTTTTGTCGCAAAAAAATTATTGTCCTCTAAATTTTTAAAAGGGATCCCGTATTTTCTTCAACTCTTAAAAAAAGTATCACTTTACCCCTAAACTCACATGTTAGTTTCTGGTTAGTTTAATATTTCAAATTTTTCATTTTTTTCATTTTTTCTCTTTAATTTAAAGATGACACGTGACGTTCAACGAATAAAGTGATACATTTTTTGAAAGTTGAGGACGTTACAAGATGACTTTGAAAATTTTAAGGTAAGAATTTTCTAAAACATGTTCGAATATCTACTAATTTATTTGACGTTTTTAGACCATTAATAACATCATGTTTATTATAAATAAAATTACCCGAAACCGAATTCAATTGTTTTTAACGTGTCTAGTGAAAATAATGTATTTCTTCTATTAGAAAGGTTACTGAAGTCTTTCTGTAACGGGATAATACATTACCTTTGTTTCTATGGATAAAAATAGTTCTATTTCAGTTTTTATAAAATCTTAATGTATTTTTAACTTTTTTTTTGTTAGGTTTAATACATCTATAACTCTTTAACTTGTTTCTAAATTTCATTTCCTCCTTGAACTTTAAGAAATTTTAAACAACTTTCTGAGCTTGTTCTTAAACTCTATTTTCATAACTGAACTTACAAAAAATGTACCACTTCACCCCCTTAATGCCACATGTCAGAATCTGATTGGCAAGATAAAAATCAAGAAAATAGAATTTGTTAAAATCAAACTAATCAGAAGCTAACACGTGACATTAAGAGGGGGAATGGAGTTTAAGGACAAAAATTTAGGGGGCTATTGATGCACTTTTTACAAATTCAAGGGATCATTTGGAAGTTCTGAAAATTCACGGAGAAAATGAACTTTAGGAACAAGTTTAAGGACTTCATATGTATTCCGCTTTTTTTATGATTCCACATCATCCATACACCATGTCATTATATAACAAGTCACGTGTATAGATAAATTAGATAGGGTTGAAAATGGGGCCCCAAATCTCCGAATCCGATGGAGATCCGCTACGATAAGGATGAAGAATCCCCGATAAGAATTTCTCACGGGTAGGGAGTGGAAAATTTTTCGTACCCGAAACCTTAATGGATATGGAGATAGAGAATGTACTCCCCTGTTTAATAAATCCTCGAATCCGACACTAATATACCTCCACTGGAAATCTCCAAATATCTCTCAAATTATTCCCGAAACCTCCAAATATTTTCTATATTTTATAAAAATTAAGTTTATATTATATGGAATATGGATATGGGCTTATTCTTGGTTTTTTTTTATTTTACAAACCTTGCAGCCCTAAAAGTTATGTATATAAATGGAAGAACAATGTGGAATTAAACCAAATATTTTTTTATTTTAATGTTTTAATCTATACTCTTATTTTGAATGTTGAACATTGCATCTTAAGGTTGATGTTTATTTTCTTAGGATTTATTATGTAATGTGATATAATTTTTAAATTATATATTAAAACTTCAAATTTATTTAGCATTAAACATTGCAACAATTTGATCAAATAATATCTTTAAGTAATGTTTCAAAGTTTTTATTGTATGAAGTTTTGAAAATATTTATATATTATTTATTTTAATGGGGAATATTCGATACTCGATGAAGAATACCCGATAAGGAAATAGAGGAAAAATTATCCCCAAATCCTTAATGGATATGGATTTGAAGAATATTTTTTCCCCGAAACCTTAATAGATATGGAAATGGGGAATGCATTCCCTGCCCCATTAAACCCAGTTTTCATCCCTAAAATTAGAACTTAAACTTTTACTCTCTCCACCTTTTAAATTGTTTTATATTTTTCATCAAAATAAATAAAACATTTATTACAACATTGAAATGACAACTTTATTCTTCATGAAATCTTTTTAAATAACAATTTATAATTTCATCAATACTTTTCAAAATTAATATAAAGGTAAATTAGACTAATATTATAATCTATTTTATATTGTTAGTCTACAAAACAAAAGAAACCCAAATTACAAGTTTAGAACCTAAATTACAAGTCTACAAAAGACACTTAAAAAATACCTTCAGAATATATAAACAATGAACTACCAAATATACTATAAAAAGTCTGCATTTCTAAAAAAAGATAAACAAATATATACTATATAGCGTTTTTCTGTAAATTGAATTGCAATTTGTCATGATATTATTGCGCTTGGCACTCTTGACGTGACATGCGAAAAATACCCTATAACTACTTTTCAATTTGGTATTGTTATTCTTAGATGAATATTTTTTTTATCATACCTCTTTTTTAACAAGACTGGTTGGTTTTAAAATGTTAAACTCAATTTAGAGTTTTACTCATTTCATCTAATCAATTAAATTCTGAAATCCAAATTTGATGAAAATTAAGAACTTAATCAACAAAAATACAAATAGAAAAAAATCCACTTATCCCAATTTAATATTATTAGATCTATCGTAATGAGACTATATTATGTTTGAACTTGTATAAGCTCAAAAGTATTGAGTTGAACTTATATCAATCTAAATTTATGCCAACAATAGATTTGAATTCTCGATAAATCTATGTAATTTTAGGAGTCTAATTCCAGTTTAAAAAATTATAGTTGATCACAACTAATTGTAACTTTTAGTTGAACAAATTACAATATATTCACCTATATTTTCCTAATCATCATATTATCAATAAGTTATTGTGCATAAGATTATTTTAAAGGCTAGATACGTTAATAGACCTTAAACTTCGGCTTCAACCTACTAACTGCTTCTACAAACTTTCGAAATTTTATTTTTGCTATTGTTGCTTTAGCATGAAACTTTTTTCAAGTTCATAGATAATCTTAAAAGTTCATCATCACATTTGGCAAATTAAGCAATGCTCATGCAAGTGGACCTATTTAAAAACCAATTAAGCACATTTTAAAACTTATCTTTGAATTTCATATGCAAGCAAGAAACAACAACATACACACCATACATGGCTTAGTGTAACAGCTTTCTTTGCATTTTCTTGTACAATTCTTTAGAACTACGCATTTATTTTATGTATATATAATTATGGATAGCCATAGTTTTTTTTATAATACTGATAAACAGTACATAAAACATGTCAATTAAATAGTACATGAAATTATACAGATAATCAAGTCATTTGATATGGAAAAATTAGTTATTGATAACCCTAGACTGTGATGGTTTTGAAATTCATCGGCATACAAATTGAAATGAATAATAATGAAGGGTTTTTTTTACGCGTTATGATGATATATATAGAAAGAATAAAGATGTTGAGTGAAGTCAATGTTTTGTTTTTAAGGTATCTAATCTATGTCTTCTACGGAACATTCTCTCCCTATATTATTTTTCACTTCTCTACCCTTTATTTTATTCCACCAACAAATTTTTTATTCTAATTTTAAGAATGACACCACAATTTACTCTCACGAGATTAGTATTCATTCAACAATATAATTCAAAATTTATTTGTTTTTATTATCTTTAGATTAGCTTTTTAAATTTTTGAGTATTCATTTGACTCTTTTATAATGACCTTTATTAGCTGGATTTTCGTACTTGTGTTATTATTTTTAATAATATCCTCTTCATGAAAGGAAATTGTAGAAATATGAAATTATATGAGAAATATCATCCATATTCATTTTGATGTATGGCTTCATGGGTCCAATATTATAACATTTTGAATTTTGTTCATACACATGTCAAAGTGGATTGTGTTTTGTCTGTGTTAAAAAATTCATGACAAATTTACATAAATTTGGAAGTTAATCATTTGAAATTTACATATGCACATTCTATATTCAGTTTTTCCTAAGTGTAACCAATAATTAATTACATTCACATCCCTTAAATCACTGATAAAGAAAATTAGAATATTGGAGAATATATAGTTGGAATTTTATTTATTGCTACAATTTCACAATAACTTAATGCAATTTTATATGGAAATCCCATAATTTGGAAATCTCCCAAAAGTTCACTGTCGTATTTGTATTTTTTTTTCGAATATTTTACTTGGAATACTGTAAATTCATTGTCAATAAAAGGTAAACTATATTAACATTCAAAATAATAACACTATTTCTAATTATGAAATCAAAATACATGTTTTTTAGAAAAATTATTTCCAGTGCCGTTTTTTTAGTTTATTACTAAGAGAAAATCTTTCTATTGAAACCCATTGTTACACGCACCCCCATTGAGCTAATGTAAAAATAGACAGCATATTTTTCAAATGGATTAGAATCTCTTGTCTGTTTCAGTGTTAGTGTTCCTTTTCATATCCCACATTCAAAATCTGGTAATCAACAATCTTTAAATGAAAACTGGAAAATTTACAAAATAAAATGAAAAAAAGACATTGAAATTTGAATGATAAGCATAAAAGGGACACCAAAACACATCAGATTTTTAATCCATTCCACATATTAGATGTAATTAGGTCATGATTTAGATACAAGACTCTTTGACGTTAAAAAGAATCTAAAATGGTAAAAAATATCTCAAACGAAAAAAGAAAAAGCAACAAAAAAGGGAAATAACAAAATATTCCAATAATGATAACACAAAGAACAAAAGAGAAGAAGTTGACACTCTTTTTCAAACTTTATACAACAACTTGGTTGTTCAAATCTTATATAAACCCATCATTACCAATCAGAATTCCCATCCACATTTTTTTCCAATTAATTTATAAAAAAATCAAACAAAAAATGAGATTCCTCTCTTTGTTTCTTGTTTTAGTTTCAATTTCATATGCAACCTCTCTTCGTCCCTTATCTTCTTCTAAACAACAAGCACAGAAGCTCATTCATGGCTTCAACTTAACCCCAAAGCACCCCATCAATCTCCCAACAAAGGTTGAATCTTTACCTGATTCTGATATTGTTGAAAAGCCATTGAATCTCCCGTTTCTCGGCGGCCAATCCGGGCCGTCCGTTCAAGAATTTGGTCACCATGCTGGCTACTTTAAGCTTCCCCATGCCAAAGCTGCGAGGTATGAAGCTCGAACATAGTAAAGTTTCGATCTTTTGCTTTTCCGGTTGAAGGGTATTTCTCAACTTGTTGTTTTTGGCAGGATGTTTTACTTCTTGTTCGAATCGCGGAATAGCAAGAGTGACCCGGTTGTTATATGGTTGACCGGAGGTCCAGGTTGCAGCAGTGAATTGGCATTGTTTTACGAAAACGGCCCTTACCATCTTAACAAGAATCTTTCCCTCGAATGGAATGAATATGGTTGGGATAAGGTATTACCAATTCGGTTTTCCGGCTTAGACTAAGCCAATTTATGCCATCTTTTTTGGGGCAAATTGGTTAAATTTGAAAAAATGTGTTTCTATATTATGCAGGGATCAAACCTCATATATGTTGACCAACCTACTGGAACTGGATTTAGCTACACAACAGAAGAGGGTGACCTTAGACACGACGAAAATGGTGTTAGCAACGACTTGTATGATTTTTTGCAGGTAAATATAAATTTTGCACGTGAAGTATATTTGGTATTGAGAGAATCAATTATGGAGAAAATAGATGAAGAAAGTCGGAATAATAGGCTAAATAAATGATAGTTTTATGATTTGTTCACATGATATTATGTCCACAATGATAGGCTTTCTTCAACAAACATCCAGAGTTGGCAAAAAACGATTTTTACATAACTGGGGAATCTTATGCTGGCCATTATATCCCTGCTTTTGCTTCACGGGTTCACAAAGGAAACAAAAACAAAGAAGGGATTCACATTAACCTCAAGGTAAATTTCTTTTTTACCCAACAATTTGAATGTCACGTCATTGTTGTAATTGACTGTACAAATTTGTCCAACAGGGATTTGCCATTGGTAATGGCCTAACCGATCCTGCTTATCAGTACAAAGCATACACAGACTATGCACTGGAAAATAAGTTAATTTCTGAATCTGATTACGACACTATAAACCAAGACATACCCGCATGTGAAGTGGCAATCAAAGCTTGCGGTAATTTTGCTCGATTTTGCTTCCAATATTTGCTTTGGACATATTGAATTTGGAACCAATGGGTTTGTCTTTGTCAGGCACCAATGGCACAACTACTTGCGAATCTGCATTTTCGATCTGCAACCAAATATTCAACGAGGTGTTGACTGCAGCCGGAAGCGATTTAAACGTAAGAAAATTCTCCAAATAACATTCCCGCTACAAAAACGAGACAGAATTTGACGGAATCTTTCATGTGCAGTACTATGATATTAGAAAGCAATGCATGGGCAGTCTATGCTACGACTTTTCAGACATGGAGACATTCTTAAACCAGAAAACCGTGCGGGATGCTCTACATGTAGGCAATTTGGACTTTGTTTCGTGCAGTAGCGAAGTATATGACGCAATGGTACGGGACTGGATGAGGAATCTCGAAGTGGGTATCCCGGCTCTCCTTGAAGATGGCATAAAAGTGCTTATCTATGCTGGAGAAAAGGATCTCATATGTAACTGGCTCGGTAAGATTCAATCAAAACCTGACCAAATATATTACTATAGAAACCCGGCCCAGGCCTGTAAAGGGCCGAAGATGCGTAAAAATAGAAAACCATGAACTATTATATAAACCCAGGCCCGGCCTAGCCCGCATATATATTATTAATATAAAATATATATTAATTATTAAAACATATATAATTATGAATTTTTGGATAATATAGATGCGGACTTGGGTTGGGTTTGAGAATGAAGCTCTAAACCCAATCCCGGCCCAGCTCGACCCAAGTGTACTATTCCTACAGACTGGGTTTGGGCCCAGCCCGGCCCATTAAACAGGTCTAGGTGTGACTACGCTCTTAAACTACTTGTGCAATAACAGGAAATTCAAGGTGGGTTAATGCAATGGAATGGAGCGGGAAGAAAGAATTCGGAGCAGCTCCAAATGTTTCGTTTACAGTTGATGGATCGGAAGCGGGGCAGTTAAAAACACATGGCCCTCTCAGTTTCCTTAAAGTCGGTCTATGATCTTGATCTATCTAATGTTTGTGTTTGTTTCTTTTGTGAATGAAATTTGACCACTTGGCTTGTAATGATAACCAGGTTCATGAGGCTGGTCATATGGTTCCAATGGATCAGCCGAAAGCTGCACTACAAATGTTGCAGAGCTGGATGCAAGGGAAGCTAGCCGATAATGGCAGGATTACGCCCCAATGATGGACCATTGAAGTTCAACAGTCTAATAGTCATGATTTATACACAAAAATAGGCTTCATAATTGTCCGGTTACGATGGGTTTGATAAAACGAATCTCATCCCTTACACATCAAAATAAATAAGTAAAAGAAATCGATTCTTTAGCAATTAACTCCAAATGGTCATCTATAAATAGTCAATTGATCTTGTTTCTCAATCCAGTGAAAATATTCATACTGCATTGTAAAACTGATATCAAAATATAACCTAATTATATGATTGCATTATCAGACAAGTTGATCCTTAACAAAATTGGTTCATAAATCCTACAAGGATACAAGAAGGAAATATCAAGAGGCTGTTCTTACCCCATACAATTCCCTCAAGCTCTCGATTACAGGCTGAAACCCAGTCTTGAAAGGCAAAACTGATACTGCCCTCAAATGTTGTGCATTTCCATTTTTCGGTTTCGATAATGTCATTTTAAACATTTCCCCTTCTAGAATCGTACCAGCGTTTTCAGCTGCAAAAAGAGGAACAGAGCAATCAGATGCACATAAACTAATTATAGATGAAATCCAATTCAATTAACTCGTAATTGACGATTAAAAAGGGAGAAAATGGAATGTAGACCAGCAAAAGGATGAAACTTGGCGAAATCAAAAAACTCATCAGCAGAACAACCAAACAAAACCCTAGCAGCTCTATCGAAGCAAATCACATTCATCACTTTGGTATCAGTGGCAATCGACACCTGCCCAAGGAATGAGAATGAAAGAGATTCACATAAAAGACGACAATTTGAAGCCATTGAAATGAAAAGGGGGAGAAATGTTACAAGGAGGCGAAAAAGACGCTTGAAAGAGGAAGAAGGAATGGAGTTGTTGCAAAATCCGCAGCGAGAAATAGGAGTGTCAGGAAGTGTACGGTCGCAGAGAGAACAGGCTTTGTAAGAGAGATTGGAATGATCAATGCCTACAACTGTTGCCATTACTGTACTCCAATTGTTAGCTTCAAACGCCATTGCTTTTGTGTTACTTCGTTTATTACAGAGATTATTTAAAACTGTTCGTGGGCTTCGCTGTCCGCCCTAGCCCTGATATATAACAGGGGTTTTTATATAAGTGTCCCACGATACTTCAATTACATACATGTTCTCCTCTAACTACCGTATCTCTACTAATTAACTAATTCATGATTTGCAGCACATTCCATATAGAACACAACCACCTGCAAAATAGAAACAAATCAAAATTGTTCTAACCTTCTTCAACCAACTTTGTCATTTATCTAAGAAAACAGGAATCAACACACACTGCAAAATAGGAAAAATTGTAACAAGAAATCGAGGAACAAGCTATAACAAAAAAATCTGCAAACGAGGAACAAAAAGCAAAATAGGAAAAGCTGCAATCGATTCACCCTTCTTGAAATCGATTCTCCATCAAAATCATCACCCTAACCCCAAAATCAGAAAAAATGAACTACAGGAAGAACATAAAAGATGGCGGGAGATTAGAATCCTATCGGAGACTTCTTCTATATAGTAAGTTTTCTATTTTGAGATTATTTTGAAAGTGTATGATATATATGGGTTTGAAACCCATTCACTAGATTCCTATTATCTAATTATACTGTTTAGGGTTTCTTAGGTACTGAATCTCATCAAATGGCTTTTTTTGGAAAGTTTATGGTTCATATGGTTGGGATTCCCAATGATTGTGATAAAAATCGAGATTCGGACCATGATTTGATTCTAAATATGGTTTGAATGGTTGAGGATTCGATTAAGATGTTTAATCAGAATTTGAATCTTAGGTTTATGGAAACGGTTTTTGTACATGTGTATAGGTTATATGGTTGTGTATACGTTGCCTGAGTAAAAGTTTTTGGATTCTTTACAAATGTTATTTTGAATATGTATAACTAATGAAATCAAACACCTACAAAATTACAAATCCTCACACCCCTCTTAATGTTGTGTTTGTCACTAATGTAGCTCAACAAACTGACTGGTATGTTTTTTTTTATCTTTACATCTATGTTGTAAAAACCATGAATATAAATTACATTATATTAATCGAACAAACTTTTACTGCAGCGATTGTGGGCTGTTTGTTTTGAGCTTTGCAGAATATCTAATAGAGCAGCGATCGATTCTAAATGAGCTCGATGTTTAGCTTCACAGGGCAAGACTCGCTTTCAGTTTGTATTGCCATGGGAAAAGAAAATCTGACAACAAGGAAGCTAGCGATGAAGATTGAGAGAATTGATTGTTAATCCTGAATTGAACTGATGTTGCACATTGAACTAGTATTGTTTTTTTTTAGAATTTTCGAATATGGTTGTTAATCTTGAATTTTAAGATTTTTGTTAGGTGCATATATGTGCATTCTACTACTGCTATACATTTAACGAGTACATTTAACCAAGAAACAAATCTCTCACTATAAACATTATACAAATATAACCATACAACAGTAGCCAAACTCATACACATTTTCAAAATGAACTAAAAACATTATACAATTACAACCATACAATAGTGTCCAAATCCATACATATCAACATATATAAAATATACACATTATGCAATTACAACCATATAGTAACAAAATCCATACATATCAAAATGAACTATACATATTACGCAATTACAACCATACAATAGTAGCAAAATTAATACACATTAAAATGAACTTAAAACCATACAACAGTAG
>CATIWQ010746658.1:0-24994 GCA_949673415.1 Euphorbia schlechtendalii | reverse complement strand
GGTGATATGTGTTTATTAGCTATAATGTACAAACAGTTTTGAATTATTAATAATAATCAAAGGCATTTTGTTACTTATCAATGCTTCTTTTCTATTGTATCTCACCAGTATCATATATATTTGGATATGTATATGTGCATTGATGAAACAAAGTCTGTGACTAATTCATAGCGTAAAAGTGCAAGGATATAGTGGGAGCTATGTGGAGTGAGGACTGCACATACATGTTACTATGAATAGTCTAAATATTCCTAGTCGTAGTTCCATTGAGACTGGACATTAATGGATTCGATAGACTAGCATGTGTAGGCTTACTCCTTCGATTAATTCCAAGCGACTGATCTCATGAGCTGAAGGTGGTACCTTGAGTTAACAAATGAATGCATTCAGGTAATACATTGGACACCACCATAAGATAGACACTCGAAAATAACTATATCCATGTTTTGGTGTCATGTCTTATTGCAGTAGCAGTACGAGTATCCTCTGACCTAAGGTACTTGTTACCTTATGTAGGATTTGCTATACTTTGGGTCATACTTATTCATACCCTCGCAATCAGGATGACACGGGTGATTATGGGTATATCGATGATCACATGTTGATTAGCTGTGTAGTCATGATGGGATCCATCGCTCATGATATAGTAATATAATGGAGATGTACCTTAGGGCCCCTTTTTGAAGTGACACACTCATAAACCTCTTATCAGAGTATACGATTAATGGAATGGGTTTCTAGTCAATTAAGATACAAAATTGCTGAGTGGTGTTCTTCGTGAACAAGTCTAATTCTGGATAGCTACGGCTATTACATGAGCTGACACTTAATCCGAGCTCAATAAACTGGACAGTACTTAACATGATAGAAGGAGTGTATTGTACTAGTTACTACTGCAGAACAGGATCAAGTCACAGGCACGTGACGTTCCAAGTATCGGGGGATCATACGCCTTTGCTAGAAAGCTCATTTGATCATCTAGAGCTATCGGGTTCCATAACAGTCTGGAACATTGAGTCTAAAGGTTCCCGGATGGGAATCCAATTTTAGGTTAACCTCTAGCGGCTCTATACTTTGGGATCCTCTGAGGTTACACACACTTTGGGTCTTTATCGGACCATGTAAAGAATCTATGAACTGGGTCTATACCTAAAATACAAGTTGTCAAATTAGTGAGAAGAATTATTAATTGGTTTAACCGAATTAATAATTCAAAGAAATAATGAAAAGATAGGGAAAAAATAGTCAAAGCGAGCAAGGGAATTTTCCTGTTGTAAGTGGGCCTCGAAAAGAACACGGGTTATTAGAGGTGGGGCCCGCGGGGCTGCACCGCAAGCTAAAAAGCTCATGGGCTAGCGTTTGCGGCTAATGAGGGAAGCTCGCTCATAAAACCCGCGGGTTACCCTACCCGTACGACTGACCTGCCTACATGGCCTATCCCAACAAAGTTAGAAGGGGAGTCTAACACTCCCCCTTTTTCCCTATAAATAGGCCTCTACCCTCTCATTATTAACAAACACCAAAAAGTTTTGAGCTTATTTTCTCTCTGATTTCTTTTCTCCTCTTCTTTTATTGTGTGAGATCCTCCACGAGTTTCTCCAAATAAATTGAAGATTTTTTTTAGAAGGCTCAAAGTTTAAATGAGCTTTCTTTTTCAGATTTTCGGGTTGATGTATAAGGAGTCTAACAACTGCTATTAATCGATGAGTTCTACCTCTTCGAGGTTTTGGTCAGTGAAGATCCGTGTGGATCAAGTCATAGAAGCTCTCCTAGTTTAGAAGCTTGTGCTATCGGAATTGCTCGAAAGGGAACGGCACTACCAAAAGAGAGATCAAGCACGCATCAACTAGTAACACTTTAATCCTTAGATTCTAGGTTACTTTTATATGTTTTATAAACCTAAAAGTATCTATGGAACGTTTTAACCTAGAGTATATCAATCATGGCATGCTTAAGAGATACTCAAGTTAATTTTAAGTTTTTGAATTTCCGCCTTGCAACCTATGCAAGTTTAATTACTATCTTGATTAACCAACAGTGGTATTAGAGCTTACCTAATGCTATGCATGATTGATTGCAATATGTTAAAATGTGATTTATGAATAGATTAAGTATGCTATGCATGACTTAGGTTTCAATTCCTGTTATAGAAAATGATGTGATAACTAGATTATGGTTTTGCTCAAACTTAATCTTTGTGATTATCATATAAAATTAGCAATGTTTTACCACATGGGTAAATGCTTTAGTTAAGGGTCATCCCATACTTCACTTAATTAAAGAACGAAATCTTTATATCATAATTATCCGTGGTGTAACGAATCAAAGTGTCCATGGTAATTTTGGCATGGAATGGATGAGGCTGCTCATTCACTTCAAGGGGGCCTCTCCTACCTGGAAATTATCATCGGTATTAGATTCAATTATACCCAAGGGATGTTTATGACTTAGTCGATTTCTAGTATGGGAATTTATTCCACATATTGTTTTACAAACGTGGTTTAAGTTGTTAATATTAAAACATGTAGACATAGGTGCAAAAAACTTAAACATGGACCTTGTTTGTTTTGCATGGCATGTGGAGTCTTGGCATAATGGAATGATTATGATATACCAATCAGAGCATGTTCCCTTAGAGTTAATAATTCCTAATAGCCCGAAATTATTATTTCATAATCATATCCATCATATAAGACCTAGACTAGGGCGATACTAGTGGCACCAATGAAATCCCTAAAACTATATTAAGGTGGAAAAATGTCTTCCCGTCATAAACCGTGATATGAGCCTTATCAACGGATATAAGCACATGTACAACATGCCTTCCCTTAACATGTGCTTGGTCATGAGACTAGATGGGGTTAATTCCTTAATCGAAAAGGGTTAGTTGGAGCTTGTGCCGAATTGGAGACACATTTGAGGAGTTATACAATTGGGTATGCACGTGTAGAGAAAGAGAACTCAAATAAATTAGCAATTTGAAGATATGCAAATGGATGGGTTCTAACCATGGTTATATTGTTATGACTTAACCTGCGATAGTGGGGGTCATGATGAGTAAGTATGGATGCTACCTACTAAGGAAAATTGGTTCAACTAGATTTCCCGAATTTGAATAGAAAGGGCTATTTAAATGTTGATAAAATAGTACGAAATTATGTGATTAATTAAAGACATTTTATTAAATGCATGTACATATACTAATGTCTAAACAAATTCTATCTTATATCTAGGTTGAATATGATCACTAACAAAAATACTCAAATTGACATTGGCCCTCTTAACGACATCAAATATGATGTTTATAACTTTAATGTGTGATTTGAGACTGTTGGAGGAGCTCTTTAGAACTACTACCTGGATTATGTTTTAATTGATCCTAGTTTCAAACTCCCCAGTAAGAATGCTTTTACATGTAAGATGAATGATTACGAGAAGCACAAGGGAAACTATGAGTTTGTGACAAAACTCATGTTAGATCATATGCTTTCAAGGTATGCGCAAGTGTACAAAGGGTTGGATCTCGCAATGATGATTCATCGTCTCAAGTTAGTGGAAATTTTAGAGAATGAACTATTCCACATTAGACTGCAGGGAGACACCTTAGCAGTAGAGTTGGTTATAAACATTTATGAAAACTCCAAGAAACTAAAAGAGTTGGGAGTTGAGTATAGTGAGCAGTCTTTGAAAGAGATGGTATTGAGGGTATTACCTAATAAATATGACTCCTTCAAAAGGATGCTCAAGAGGTGTTCTCCCAACTGTACCTTGACCCAACTCATGGATTTGCTTAAGATTTATGAAATTGAGTTTAGATACAAACTCAAAGAGCAAGCCAATGCTGAGAACCTTAAGTTGAAGAAACTAAAAGGTTTAAAAGTCAAGAGAAAGCTCATAAGGAAGTTAGAATTGAAGAAAGAAAATGTTTCTCTTGAAACAGGCTCATTGGATGATTATAGCTGTGGCTCTAACATTTGGAGGTATGTTCATACTAGAGAGTTTCTCTACAGTTCCCTATGAGTCTACTTGGGTATTTGATATTAGTTGTGGTACTCAATTCTGTACTTCTATGTAGGGATTGCGGAACAGTAGGAGGCTTGCAAAGAGGGAAATGGACTTAAAGTTGGAAATGGAGCACTGGTTGCTACAATAGCTATAGGGACATACAGCCTTCGTTTGCCTAGTAGCCTAGTTTTGGTTTTGAACAATTGCTATTATATTCCAGCTGTAACTAAGAATATTATTTCTATTGTACTTCTAACAATAGAAGGATTTGAAATTTTATTTTCTCATAATAAATGTCAAATTCAGCGTAACAATATTCTTTATGCTTATGGAATATTTTTGAATGGCATATATGTTCAAGACACTAAAACTGAAATTCTAAATATGAACATAATTAAGAAATCGAAATTAGATAATGAGAAATCCTCTTACTTTTGGCATTGTTATCTAGGCCACATAAATGAGACTTGTTTAACTAAGTTACACAAATGTGGAGACTTAGGCCCAATGGAATGGGCTTCCTATGGTGTGTGTGAACCTTGTTTAAAAAGGAAGATAACTAAGAAACCTTTCATCGGAAAGGGTCAGCGTGCCACTAATACTTTAGAAATAATACATTCCGATGTATGTGGTCCAATTAGTGTTAAGACACATGAGGGTTTCGTCTACTTCATAACCTTTATTGACGATTAATTGCGATATGGTTATTTGTACCTTATCAGGCACAAGTTTGAAAGTTTTGATGCTTTTAAAGAATTCAAAACTGAAGTAGAGAACTAGCTTAGAAAAAGTATCAAGACCCTTCGATCTAATCGAGGAGGTGAATACTTAAGCCAGGAGTTTCAGGATTATCTAAGGGATAATGATATTTTATCCCAATGGACACCTCCTTATACACCCCAACACAATGGAGTGTCAGAAAGGAGGAATTGAAGCTTACTCGATATGATTCGGTCCATGATGAGCCAAGCAGAACTTATCAGATCCATTTTGGGGTTATGCACTTGAGAGAGAAGTTTATATACTAAACAAAGTGCCCTCTAAATCAGTTGATCAAACTCAATACGAGTTATGGTATGGTAGAAACCCACTCTTTCTCACCTGAGAGTTTGTGGATGTCTTGCATATGTTAAAAGGATAAGTTCAGATAAGCTGGTGCTAAGTGTGATAGATTTCTGTTTGTATGTTACCCTAAGGAGACTATAGGGTATACCTTCTATGATCCCAAGGAACAGAAAGTCCTTGTTTCTAGAATTGTTCAATTCCTCGAGAACGAGCATATACTTGTGAAAGCTGGTGGGAGTATTCTTGAGTTAGGTACTCAAGTAGATCAGACAGACAATCAATTGATTATACCTACACCTATTACACAAGATAGTGTAAGCATTGAACAGCCTATTATAACACCGACATTGCGTAGGTCGGGTCAGGCTTCAATCACTCTGAGCGATACAGATTTGTCATCACTGATGATAAACATCTCTTCCTTATAGAAGATGATGAGCCTAAGACTTATAAGGAGGCAATGGAAGGCTCAGAATCTGATAAATGGCTTTTAGCCGTGAGATCGATGATGGACTCCATGTATGAAAATCAAGTATGGAACTTGGTTGATTCTCCAAGTGGGATTAAGCCCATCAAATGCAAGTGGATTTTCAAGAAGAAACATGGACGGTAACATAGTTACCTATAAAGCAAGGCTGGTTGAAAAAGGGTACAGTTAAAAAGAAGGCTTTGACTTTGATGAAACCTTTTCACCAATGGCCATGCTGAAGTCTATTAGGATACTCCTTGCCATCGCCGCTCATTATGATTATGAGATTTGGTGGATGGATGTGAAGATAGCATTCCTTAATGGGAATCTGGACAGGGATGTGTTTATGACACAACCTGAGGGTTTCACATCTAAGGATGGCTCAAAGGTATGCAAGTTGCAGAAGTCCATTTATGGACTTAAGCAAGCATCGAGGAGTTGGAATATTAGGGTTTGATGAGACAATCTGAGAAATCGATTTTGTATCAAACGCTAATGAGCCCTGTGTATATAAAAAGGCTAGTGGGAGTGCGATTGTTTTCCTTGTATTATATGTCGATGACATTTTCTTAATAGGAATGATATTCCTTTTCTTTTGAAAGTTAAGATGTGGTTGTCAAAGAAGTTCTCCATAAAAGACCTTGGAGAAGCAACTTTTATACTTGGTATTAAAATTTACCGAGATAGATCCAAAAGGCTGCTAGGTCTTTCACAAAGTATATACATAGACAAGGTTTTGGCTAGATTTAACCTTGAGCAGTCAAAAAAGGGTTATGTCCCAATGTCTCACGGTATTAACCTTTCTAAATTTGAGTGTCCGAGAACACAAGCAGAGAGACTTCTCATGAATGGAATACCCTATACCTCAGCGGTAGGTTCCATCATGTATTCTATGGTATGCACTCGGCCTGATATCTCACATGCGTTGAGCTTCATGAGTATATTTCAATCTGACCTAGATGAGAAGCACTAGATGGCCATTAAAACTATCCTCAAGTACTTACGCAGGACTAAGGATATGTTTTTAGTATATGGAGAAGGTGATCTCACTTTAAAGGGATACACCAATGTGAGTTTTCAGTCTAACAAGGATGATTAGAAGTTCCAGTCAGGTTATGTGTTTATGTTTAATGGAGGGGAAGTTGTTTGGAAGAGTTTCAAACTAGATACGACTGCCAATTCAACCATAGAATCTAAGTATTTAGTTGCCTCAGAAGCAGTTAAGAAAGTCGTATGGCTTAAGAGATTTATTGATGATCTCGGTGTGGTGTCCAGCATTGTAAAACTGATAGTGGTCTATTGTGATAACAATGGGGCTATTACTCAGGCAAAGGACCCATGATCTCATCACATAAACGAACATATACTCAGAAAATACCATCTCGTAAATGAGATGGTAACTAGAAAAGATATAAGTTTAGAAGACGTCTCAACGAATCAGAATCTAGTTGATGGGCTAACAAAACCATTGACTCAGGTTAAGCATGACCAACATGTTAATGAGTATGGTAAAAAGCACATGACTAATTGGCTTTAGTGCAAGTGGGAGATTGTTAGACATGATGTATGCCCTAGAGGCAATTAGGGTGATATGTCTTTATTAGCTATAATATACAAATAGTTTTGAATTATTAATAATAATCAAAGGCATTTTATTACTTATTAGTGCTTCATTTTAATTGTATCTCACTGGTATCATATATATTTGGATATGTATATGCGCATTGATAAAACAAGGTCCCTTGCTGAAGTGACACACTCATAAACCTCTTATCATAGTATACAATTGATGGAATGGGTTTCTAGTCAATCAAGATACAAAATAACTGAGTGGTGTTCTTCGTGAACAAGTCTAATTGTAGGATAGCTACGGCTATTACATGAGCTGACACTTAATCCGAGGTCAATAAACTGGCTGGTACTTAACCTGATGGATGGAGTGTATTGTATTGGTTATTAGTGCAGAATTGGATCAAGTCACAGGCACGTGATGTTTCAAGTATCGGGGGATCATATGCCTTTGCTAAAAAGCCCATTTGATCATCTAGAGTTATTGGGTTCCATAGCGGTCTGGAACACTAAGCATAAAGGTTCCCAGACGGGAAGTCAATTTTAGGTTAACCTCTAGCGGCTCTATACTTTGGGATCCTATGAGGTCACATACTTTGGATTTTTATCAGACCATGTAAAGAACCTATGGACTGGGTCTATACCGAAAATACAAGTTGTGAAATCAGTGACAGGAATTATTAATTAGTTTAACCAAATTAATAATTCAAAGAAATAATGAAAAGATAGGGAAAAAATAGTCAAAGTGAGCAAGGGAATTTTCCCATTTCAAGTGAGCCCTGAAAAGAACACGGGTTGTTTGAGGTGGAGCCTGCGAGCTGAAAAGCTCGTAGGCCGGTAGCGCTCGGGGCAAGCTCGTGCCCTAGCAGGCTGTAAGCGAGTAAGCGCTACCCATGGCTGCGCTTGTGACTAATGAGGGAAGCCCATGAAACCCGCCAGTCAACCTCCGGGTTAACCTACCCACGCGGCTGACCTGCCTATATGGGATAGGATTTATCCTATCCCATGCATAGTTAGAAGGGGAGTCTAACACTCCCCCTTTTTCCCTATAAATAGGCTTCTAGCCTCTCATTATTAACACACACCAAAAAGCTTTGAGCTTATTTTCTCTCTGATTTTTTTTCTCCTCTTCTTTTGTTGTGCAAGATCCTTCACGAGTTTCTCCAAAAAAATTGAAGAGTTCTTTTAGAAGGCTCAAAGTTTAAATGAGCTTTCTGTTTCGGATTTTCGGGTTGATTTATAAGTAGTCTAGCAACTGCTATTATTCAACAGGTTTTACCTCTTTGATTTTTTGGTCGGTGAAGATCCTTGTGGATCAAGTCATAGAGGCTCTTCTTATTTGGAAGCTTGTGCTATTGGAATTACTGGAAAGGGAACGTCGTTACCAAAAGAGAGATCAAGCACACATCAATTGGTAATGCTTTAATCCTTAGATGCTAGGTTTCTTTTATATATTTTATAAACCTAAAAGCATATATGGAACATTTTAACCTAGATTATATCAATCATGGCATGCTTAGGAGATCCTCAAGTTAATTTTTAAGTTTTTGAATTTCCGCCTTGTAAACTATGCATGTTCAATTACTGTCTTGATTAACCAACACCATGCTACCTACTTTACATATGAACTCCGACATGGGTAATAAAGCCACCATGAATGGCTGAGAAATATCATGTATGGAGGTAGCTATGCACCAGCCCAGCACTCGAAAACCGCTGATCTCCGAAGGATGAGATAGGAAAAGGTAAGTGGAATCCAAGTTCCACAACCCTCTCAATGCGTTGATAGCTCCGAACTAATATCTAGGCATCGCAATGGGAAATCATCGAGGCTAAGCGTTGCCTAAAATAGCTTAATACTCCTCAATCATGGGGTAGAGCTCTAGTGTGAAAAGGCGGAAATTACGATCAAGAGAATCCCAGAGAGTGATTGTTGCATGAATAAAAGTTGTGTTCATTAGGAGGAAAGCGAGATATTGAAGTCCCTATAAACAAAAACCATTTAGCTTCTTCAAATCGAGATTCTTGAGGGTCACTAAAAAATCTCAATCGGGGAGTTGTAAATTTTTATGGCGAGAAAGAAGCGAAAAAATGAAGGAAAAAGTAATAAAAAAAGAAATAATCGATTGGCCCAAAAGGGAGAACCAGTACTGGCTTAATGACCCGGGACTGACCTAATAGGTTAGGCCTGTACCAGCCTAGTCTAGGCCTGTCCTACAAGTCAGGCTGGTACCGAGATGATGCGTTTGGCTCTCCATTTTCATGAAATTTCAACTCTTTTGGTCCCTTTTCTTCTCCCTTGCGCAAAAATTTCAAAAATGGATCATTTTATTCAACAATTTGCACGCCTAATCTCAAGGGAATAAATTTTTTATAAAAAAGTAACTTTTTTGAAAATAACAGAGTACTACAAAAATGCAAAATAAAGGTGAAAATGTACAAACTACATAAAGCTGATACACAAATGTAGCTACAAAAAGAAAATCTAGCCGACTAAGCCTAGATTGAGCATCCTCATCACCGCTATTACTATCATCATCATCATAACTCTCCTCGTTGGTCTCCTCATCCTCCTCCTACTCGTCATCATAGGCTCTGAGTCTGAGAGCAAATATCTCGTGAAAGGCTTAAGGAAGGTACTTTCCCCCAGAGGTGGGGTTAATAAGATCTGGCCTATGACTAGGACCAAAACCATCATTGTGTTGCTACCAAAAGTGGGTCTCCAACCCCCGCGCCTATGTGCCTGTCTCCATCAATCACATAATCTTGGCCTCAAGCCTGGATTTGACACCTTGAAGGTCCATGACAGTGCTAGATCACTCATGGGCTCGTGCCTCTTCTTCCTCGGAAGCCACCAATCAGTCTTGTGGCTTAGCCACCTTTGCTTTAATCGCCCATCTCAGTTCGCAGGCGATCTCAGTCAGAGGAATCCATAAATCAACATATATATGCATACATAAATACATACCAAATAACTAACCCACATACATTTTTACATACATAATCATACATCATCACCATCACCATCATGTATATTATAATTTACGTGAAAATTAAATATTAATGTTGGATCTTACCATGGTAAGCATGTCCTGAGCCATTATCAGATCCTAGACTGAGAATAGCCTGTGAGCCATCTTCTTTGCCTCAGTAATGGGTACCTACATAAGAAAGTTCAAAGTGCAAATTAGTCATCCTGTCCGAAAGTAAAATCTGGAAAAGGTAAAAATCTAAAACCCTCACATGAGTGGCATTTGTGGGTATGAAGTAAAAGGGTAAAGTAGGCTTTAATAAGTACCTCAGCTCCCTCTCTCCTAGTCGTGTCATTAGCATGAAGGTGATATCCAACTCCTGGTGAAGGATTCCCTCTGTTACTCTCAAAGTCGATGTCTCCCTTGTAAGCCGTAATGATGGAACCCTCTCCTCCTCTCTTTAATCCCGTTGAGTCCCCAGCTCCTCATGAATCACTTACTCAACATATCTAAGCCTCTTCTTGCGTTCCTGCACCTACTCAACATATCTAAGCCTCTTCTTACATGCTTGCACCTACTCAACATATCTAAGCCTCTTCTTGTGTGCCTGCCACAAGAAATTTAAAAGTTAATTTGCATAAACAAAATGTGTAAGATGAATACAAAATCAAAGAAAATAATTCTTACCTCAAGGAAAGGCATTATAATCTTAGACCTAGCAAAGTTGGGAGACCCCGTGCTAGAGCCTGACACTCCTAGATTAGTAGCGATCACACCAAAGGAAGTCGGATTAGTTACCGCTGCCATTGTAGGAGGAGCTCCCTCCTATCCCATGCCCTCATCTCCACCCTCGGGAGGATCATCCACATCATCATCATCCTCGTCGCTTCCATTACTGGGAACATCCTCAACTATCAACTCTAAAGGTGCATTATCAGACCACTTCCTCGGGCAAGGAGGAAGTAGATGGGCCATAAAGTATTGATATCAACGGATGAGTGAAGGTATCCTCCACCCTTGATAAATGCATAAAATTTTCAGCTAGAAGCAGGTGGGGCTAAAACAATCTTATGGGCACTCTTGGTGGGACCCTCCTCCTAGCAGTCCTACTCATCCTTCACCTTTTGATCCTCTCCCTAAACTACCAATCCTGTATGTAGGGGAACTCAAGAAGGAGGTGATGATCATTAACCTCATGCCGGATTGTCTAGATCTAAGCTCGATTGGCTAGGGAAGCCAAGGGACTCATGCGAAGCTGTCACAATAAGAATTTAAGTAAGAATATCAAATATGCAGAAAATTATGAGAGAAAAGATATGAGAAGTAAAAGGCATACCTAGCTACGTTAGAGGCATCAAAGGTAATCTCTGTACAATGGGTATCGATCCACCCTATCGATCTAATGAAGCATCAAGTAAGAGATGAAATGGGTATCCACCGGCACAACACCATGTGGGGTGAAGGGATAACCCTTTACTCAAAGGCCTAGAGCTGCAAGCATAGTCAATCTTGTGGGCATGCTTGGTGGAACCCTCTTCCTAGGATTCTTGCTCATCCTCTACCTTTTGATCCTCTCCTTAAACTACCAATCATGTGTGTAGGGGCACTCGAGAAGGAGGTGATGATCACTAACCTCATGCCAGATGGTCTAGATCTAAGCTCGATTGGCTAGGGAAGCCTAGGGACTCGTGCGAAGCTGTCATAAAAGGAATTCAAGTCAGAACATCAAATATGTAGAAAATTAAAAGAGAAAATATATGAGAAGTATAAAAGCATACCCAGCTACATTCAAAGGTACTCTCTGTACCACGGGTATCGATCCACCCTATCAGTCCAAGGAAGCATCGAGTAAGAGATGAAATGGGCATCTACCGGCACGACACCATGTGGGACGAAGGGATAACCCTTTACTCAAAGGCCTAAAGATGCAACCATGGTCAATCTATCATGTCAAAATTGGTGCAATCTCAAAGTAATAAAATGTAAAAGAGGCTAAAACTCACTAAATTCCATAGGCAGCCCACCTTCAGCTCCTGCATCGGGCATCAGGCATAGTAGTCTAATCTATAGTTAATATGGCGTAAGATGGCCCTACACCAGTTCCATCCAGAGATGGAATCCAAATCCTCCAAAGGAGATAACATAGTATAATAGAGCTGGTTGCTCGAAATAGCATAGAAGATGGTGGAAAGGTGGACAATAATGAAGGATCGAACAAACTAAGGAAGCTCCTCGTCGATTATCTAATCTAGATGATCCCAACATGATATAACTAGGCTATATGGAAGTTGGGCTTGTGTCGGGGGTCAGACA
This sequence comes from Euphorbia schlechtendalii, assembly GCA_949673415.1. Taxonomy (NCBI): domain Eukaryota; kingdom Viridiplantae; phylum Streptophyta; class Magnoliopsida; order Malpighiales; family Euphorbiaceae; genus Euphorbia; species Euphorbia schlechtendalii. The sequence continues at coordinate 12,601 of CATIWQ010746658.1, read as the reverse complement.
CCTAGCAGGCTCTTGATCATGGTCTTGATGGCTCTAAGGTAAAGGAAGCGATCCATGAATACATCAAATCGAAGGGTTCTCCTAGTCCACCACAACCCTATCATCGCAACTAAGGGGTGTTGGTGAGCTTCACAATTGAAGATGGAAGGTGTGGGTGGTCTCGCTCCGCCACTCTATTAGCAATCTAAGAATGATGTGGCTCAATCCCTTCGATACCGAAGGGAGAGCTCTAATCAATGAGCCGAACCTCTGGTCTCTACCAATCCTTGGTCTTGCCTGCCAATCGCGTCAGCTCTAATCCACGCCCATCACTCCCTACATCGGATGAGTGCGCTTATGGTCTCATAAGACTGGATCTACGGAAGTAACATCAAATCACGATAAGTTTTTGCATTCATTTTCATTTTAGGTTGCATTAGCTTCTCGGTAACATACTTAATTTTATTAAAATAAATTTGATTCATTATTTACACTTAAGAAAAAATTAATTTAGTTAGACTTAAATCATTTTAATTTAATTTAATTCAAATATTATATTTCATTAAATTAAAAAATTAATCCAAAAATTGCTTTTCCCCCAAATCTCAGTTAAAAAATTGAGTTTGGGCCTCTCACCTTTTTTTCACATTCCCGGGGGAAAAGAAACTAGTATCGCCCCTATGGTTGGGACTGGCCTTAGGGTCAGGCTGGTACCAACCTGACCCTTAGGCTCTCCCTGAAGGACACTACTAGTCTAGATGTTCTTCCTATATGCATTGCACAATTCGATACCAGCCTAACTAGCTAGGACCGACCCATGTTCGTACACCAGTACTAGACTAGTAACAGAATGGGAATAGAATATCCCCATTTCGTGTAATTTTCATGAATTTTCATGCATGATTAGGCCTAATCTAATTTTTATGGCATTGTTACTCATACTTTTCATATTTAAATTTCATATTTCAAAAATTCAAATAAAAGATTCGATTAAATGTAAATCAAACATAAATTAGCGAGTTTCAGGAACACCTGTAGCTGGGAGGAGTGGTCCTCTATGGCCATCACCAAAGAAATAGGTGACTCGAGAGTATATCCCATGAAAAGATCTGTCGGTTGGAGCCCGTAACCCTACGACACCAAGTAGGTCTACATCATGTGAGATCCACCCTTGAGGTTCTCTTGGTGTATGGAGTAATGGCATTGTCTAGATAGCTTATTCTCCATTGTCAAAATCTAGAGAGATAAAGTATAGAGAGATAAGCTCTTTGAAAAGTGAAGAATTTAAAAGTGATTTGAAATTTGTAAATTTAATCATTTATATAATTAATTCATCATGGACCCTAAAGGTCATTTTTCTCCACTTTTCACTTTCAACTAGCACCTTCACTCCTCATTTACCAACAATCGTGTCACCTAGGCACTTAGGGCCGTCTTACTTTCACGCCCCTCACTTTGCTGCCTCGAGGTAACTTTACTAGTAGGGTTATCTGGCCCACTCAATAAAATAAAATTAAATGTTTTATTTCCCTTTTCTCTTTAAATTAGAACTTATTTATTCATTTACCTTACCATTTTAAATTCTTACTTATTCACTTCCTATTTATTTTCCACTTCAACATATTTTTCCACAAAAATTTTCTTCAAAATTATAACCTCTAAAATCAAAGGATCCATTTCACCTCAATGCTTGAAGCTAGGAACTGGTTCGCACAAGGGGCAATTCTTCTTCTCCACATGTTTCGGACAAGGCTGAACTCTTAAACTTGTATCCTTTTTTGTGTTTTAACTCTTGATTGAAGGGGGAAATTATTTTTCTTTCACAAAATCAATCAAGGAGTTAGAAGCACAAATCTTTTGCCCTTTTAACTTTAAAAATACTCTCTTATTTTACAGGTTGCTCCAAAAATTGGACATATGAAAGAAACCAATATTTTCTCTCGGTTACAACCGGATGCTTCATTCCTAAAATTCAACCTCATCAAAGTTCCTAATTCAAGGTCGATGAAGATAACCAATAGTTTCTCTAGGTTACAACCAAGAGCTTTAATCCTAGAAGTCAACCTTGTCAAAGTTCCCTCTTCAAGGTCAACAGAGACAACCAATATTTCCTGTAGGTTGCAATCGACCGCTTAATCATGGGAGTCAACCTCATCAAAGTTCCTTCTTCATGATCAATGGAGATAACCAATATTTTCTCTAGGTTACAATCGGATGCTTTAACCCTAGAAATCAACCTCAACAAAGTTCCTACTTCAAGGTCAACCGAGATAACAAAATATGTTGCTAGGTTACAACTAGGCATTTTAATCCTAGATGTCAATAATATCAAATTTTCAAAATGTGCACTTTCTCACCTACAGGTCAACTTTGACACCTCATGCAAACAAAGGTATGATCTCTATCCCTTGCTCTTTTCACGTGACCCTCCTAACCTATATCAGTGGTGATCACGTGAGGGGAAGCCTATAAGCATGAGATTTTTTATCCCTCTCACAAAGTGACGAAGAGGAATATTTCCACTTGCTCTCCAGTTCAAGTGATCCACAACGGGGTTATGAGACATTCCCTTTGGAAACCAGAACTTTTCCGAACCAAAACATCCAAAGTCATCCAAACCATTCAAAACCATAAAAAAAACCAACTGAAAACACAGATGAAATCCAAAATTACCACAAAACCCGCCCCTGGCTGAACCGACTCAATACCGGCCTAATAGATTGAATCGTTCATAGGACCAGCTCGTTACTTGTCTAACCAGTCCTAGACTAAGGGTAGTACCGACCTAACCAGTTGGTACCGGTCCCTAAGGTGGGTCGGTCTAGGCTTATTAAATAGGTTTCAATCCTCTAGGGATCAGTCTTAGCAGGTTTGGAGTACTAGACCGATACCGGCCTATCGGACCGGTATCGACCCTCTATAGGGCTTATCCTGGTCAGTCAAGTGGGCATAGGTCTATTACCAATCGAGACCCTGATTTTGTTATTTCTACCTTAATTTATATTTATTTTCACTATTTTTAAGCCCCATACGATGGAAATTTATTTTTCCCCGATAATCGACCACACTTATACCATGTATAATCTAAAATAACAAAATTTGGTGGTAAATCGAGTCTCAAATCAATAATTTCCAAATAAAATCACATGGGGAACCCGAATTCCCCCATTTTAAATCCATAGACATATGATTCACCCTAATGTAACTTATGCTACTAATTGTGTCTTGTTTTGTATACTAAGTATGTCATGATGTTGTGATATATCTCATGCTAACCTTTTTGGATGCAGGTAGATTTAGGTTGGATGTGTGTTAGGGTTTATTTTCCTTCGGGTATCGTGATAGTAAATAAAATATATTTGTAGATCATTTGTATTTAGAACCATTTTTATATTCTCCATAGCTTGTATTTTATTTCCCTATCCCCCTTTTAAGTTAGAAACCTTGTATTTATTTATTGCTTTCCTTTATTTATTTACCACTTTATTTATTCGCTTTCCGCATGTGTGTGATATTAAATCCTAACTTAATCGAAAATGACTTGAAATATTTGAAATATCTTAAAGGTGGTGACATGTATGTAATATTAACTCAAACAGCATCTGAACCCGAATCTCTATACTATGATGCGATTCAAGCTTAACGGATCTAGGTTGTACTAGATTTCTTGGAAGAGCTGATCTAGGTGGTGACTCCGTAACATGGGCTAGAGGTTTAAGCCTTGTGTGTTTCCATATATTTCATTTCCTCTCTCTAATAAAACCCCCACACCCCAACTTACAAGGCCAGTACCTCACGCCGACCTCGCAGGCCTAAAATGTTATCCGTTCATATAAATTACGTCGAGTCTCCCCATAGATTCATCATGAATTCCATCTTCTTCCCAATAGGGAAGCTTGTCGGGTCTCCCTGGAGATTCATCACTAATTCCATCCTCTTCCCAATAGGGAATCTATGTTGAGTCTCTCCCCGGAGATTTATCACAAATTCCATCCTCTTCCCTCCCAATAGGGAAGTTGTATCAGGTTTCTCCATAGATTCATCATAAGTCTAACGGACAATGTAAGTAATTGATGGTTGTCGCATTATATTTGAGAAGCTTAAGGTTAACATCATCATAATCTTCAAGATGAAAAGGAACTCTCTACCCATTACTCACAATTGTAGGAATGTGAGGCCAAGCTCTATATCTAACCATGCTTGCATGCTATGAGACTTTATGAAAATTTTCATGCAATTTTTCCAAAATAAATAATATTGGTCATCGAAGAGTGGAGGTCTGGTTACAAACATTCCTTCTTTGATGAGTGTTATTTGCGTGTGACCGAGAATGTAAGATGGATTGTTATAAACCATTAGGATCTTTATACTCAAGACTATGAAATCTTAAGTTAAACAACTACTCTAATGCCACTTGTTGATCCTTGATAGCTTATAGAATAGATCAAAGTGCCGGTGAATGCTGATTAACTTGTTATCTAGATTTTAAAGTTCTTTTCCAAGTTATTTTAATGTATGTTGAGTATAAATATGTTGTGTGTAAACAGATAGAGATAAATAATGCAAACCACTCAACTCAAGTTGACTTTTGTTTAGTCTCAAGCTATACTGAGTAAAATCTTACTCAGCTCAAGTTGGTTTTTAAAGCAAGATAAAACTATGAGAATTATGCTTATGTTTAGCAAAATCTGATAACATATAAAGATAAGGTTAAGGAAAATTTACACCTAAGATTTTATCATGGTACGACCCCTAGCCTACCTCTACGCCTGGATTCCTTTCCATGTTTAAATCCCCTAGTGCTAACCCCTTTAACAGGCAAAGAAGCCTTTGACAATAGGTAGATGGATTATAGTAAGTAACTTCTAAGATAACTACCACTCTTATAGTTTGAATAACCTTCTCAAACTGCAATCACTCAATTTTAGAATTGAAAGCAAGAACAAGAACTCAACTTATAAAAATGTTAGTTCTTTTACAGTGAATGACTTAGCTAGATTCTAAGTCTAATGAATTTCTCTCTATTACAAATAGAATAAGAATTTCTTGTTTTCTTTGAGAATCGCTTGAGGGAAATTCAAAGTTGTAATTGCTTGAATAGAGTTTCAGCTCTTTAGAATTCATGTGATTCACCACTTTGTAAACATCTGCTTAGTCTCTATTCATAATTGTAGATTTCTGAAAGTAATTGTTGCAAGTTCTCATCTTGACTTGAGCTCCAAAATCTCTTCTCTTTATTGCTTTAATTTCTTCATGTTTGAGATAGATTTAAAGATGTTTAAAGATAACGATTTTGTCCATTTAGGTGAGATTTTAGTTTGTTGATTAATTCTTTTATCAACTGTTGATTCCTCAAATCGTATCTTTTGGTAGAGAGGGCACAAGATATAACGTGGATATTTCTGATTGACTCTCTTATTGAAGTTTGAGTTGTACGAAATTGCATTGAAAATGATGATTGTCAAATGATTCTTTTTCACTTGGACTTTAGTGACTACATGCAAAATTTGTATGAATACCTTTTAATGATTTAGAGCACTTGAATATTCCTTTGTTTTCAGCACCAAATCCTTTTTAAAACCTGAAACTCATCAAACTAGAACATTTTGTTTTCACTGAACTTATTAACAATAATAGTGTCATACTACTCAACATCGAATAGCGTAACTCAGCTTATGCTGAGACATATCACTTAAACTTTTCAAGCTGAGTTTATAGAATGCTAATACTTAGCTCAGCACCGTAACTCTTCGCAGCCCTAAGCCTTAACTTAACTAATCCTACACCAAGTTGAGTTGTTTATCATAAAAAAGGCTCAAGCTGAATACTTAATTAAGAGTATACTTAGTACCTAATTAATTTCACTATCCTAATTGGTTTGTTATTTCCAAAACATAATTACCATGAAGTATCATTAAACTAGGTTCAACAAATATGAAGGTAAAAATAACTCTATAAGATTTAAAAAAGAGTTAAACAATGTCCTAATGAATCTTTTATGGCATATTACCTTAGATGGATGGCAGTCCAAGAACTAGTTGATAAAGTTCCAAAGTTGGATGCCCTCATCATAAAACTAGTGGAAGGTTCCAACCCATGCTTTAGTGATGAATTTAAGATTATGGAATTTAATACGTTCAATAAGGTAATTGAGTATGCTAAGAAGATTAATAGGTACGATGAGGAGGATCAATTGAAGGAAAAAAAATTTCTAGAAATGATGCAAGATTAAGGCATTGAAGAGGCAAAAGTGGATCTAGAAAACCCGGAGTTTGAAATTTACTCAGATGAAGAAGCTCTAGATAACTAAGAAGAAAGTGAATAATATGATAAGTGGTAGTGACTCAGAAGCAGTGGAAGCTACATAAAAACTGCTTGGAGCTAGTCTACTAGGCCTACCATCTATAGAAGATGAAATTATTTTTATTTTGTATAATACCTCGTGTGAGCGAATGGCATTTTTACCAATTTTTTGGGACATATACTAGTTTCAGAACATATTTCACAATTTGAGACATGTCTCTACTTTTCAGGACATACTGAGGATTTCCTTCCATTAAACTCATTCTAAATAAGGGTCAAGCTATTCTGGAATAAATTAAAAGATTTAGGAGCCCAAATTCCTAAACAAAGACACAGAGTCACCACCTAGATCAACTCTTCTAGGAAGAGTCTAGTATAACATCATTTCCAAGGATAATACTATACCTTAAATTTAGAGATTCATGTTCGGGCAAATTTACCTACTTCATTATTTAAGTTAATTTCTTATTATAAACCAAGGTTATAACAATATTAAGTATTTAACGTATTCATATTGCTTAAGATTCATTAAGAAAGATGAAGGTGAGAAGAAGGACATTGTTTTAAGCCTAATCTTAGCTAAGCTAACACAACATCATAGCATAATACAAGTGTTTACACGCAACTACTCAACCAAGATTTCATACAATGTACTTACATTGGTTTAAAACCAAAATCAATTCAAGTAAAGTTGCAAAATAGAGGTCCAACGTAGAAAATAAAAAATGGGGCTTTCTTCCCTTGAATATGGTAGCTAGTGATCGAATTTAATATTGGATTTAGTGAACTTGGTACTGGGTTCAACCCTGGTCTACTAGGTTCATGGGTAGAATGTCCCCAAACATTATTTTCGTGCAATTTTTTTATTTTTGGTTGTTTTTCACCCATTTTAATCTATTTTACATTCTTGATCTATTTTTCAGCACTTTCAAACATGTAAAAATATATATATAACTAAATAGGGGGTTTACAAGACTTAACTAGAAGTTATACGCAACCCCTTAAGCTTTAAAAACAATGGTTCTACTCCTCCTTGATTTACAGAATTGATAAAACAAAAGACATTCAAATATAATAATGTTTTAGATTGGGTTTGTACCTTTTTGTTTAGGATCCACCATTATGTTAGATCCAGTATCAAGTAGCTCGGTGAGGAAGTAAACGGGTGATAAGTGTATAATTACACTTATTATCTTGATATTTTTAATCATAAAATGATATCGTTTAAAGTTATTTTATACTTCATATAAAAGATTTCACGTGGTATGTACTTGTTTTTTATGCAAGTGCATAACCCAGGTGAATCTTGGGAGTGCATTGATCAAAGATGGAATTTTATGCAAAAAGAGTGAAAAAGGTGCAAAAAGATGCATGAAATGCAAGGAATTGGCTTAGGATCAAAGTTATCAAAGATCGATAAATTTACAAAGAAGAACCTTGAAGAAAAGCACATGTCACGATCGTGATTCCTGTTTGCGATTAGATAAATCACGCCTATGACTATCTATCATGATTTTGACTTGACATTCTTCACAAATAGAAAGTTACCAACTTATATTCACGATCGCGACATGTATGTAACGCTTGCGACTTGTGACGGTTTTGGATAACTCTTCTCAAATTCCAACCGTTGGATAAGAATGATCACCCACCATCAACTGTCAAATGAAAAGACACCTTTCAGGGATAATGAAGTCGTGAAAAGGTTCCTATCCATAGATGATAAGAATGAATTCTTGCATCCAATCACATTGAAGATGCAACCCTTCACCAATGGACACGACTCTTTGTTTGGACAAACGCAACCCTTCGCACTCTATAAATAGGGTTAAATCCAACCATTTTTGTGCAATGTAGTAATGTGTAGATGGTATAATGTGTATGACATAGATAGAGAGTGAAAGATATAGATTTCGCTGAGTTCAAAGTGTTAGAGAGAAAAATGTATAAGTGATTCGATTCTTGTTTCGATCACTAGATTTCACCACATATTCGAGCGATTGTTGTATGAGTGTAATTGAAAAGCACTTATCAATAAAATTTATTGTTCTTCAACATTCATTTGTTCTATATTCACAAGGAATGACATCTTAACAGAGGTTCTGTATGAGTCGAGACCGAATTCAAAGTAGAAGCAAGAATTGCGGGACTTGACGACTCCCATTAAAAGAGTGGATATGGTTTGATCAACTTTAGCTTTCACTTGCATACCTTACAACTTTTCTTTGTTTTCTACTTATACTTTCTAATTCAAAGTTTATGATATCTCTATGTGTCATAACGAGTATTTCATCTTGCATTATTTATATTAATCGAGTTATATACTTTCAAGTTGACTTTAAGAGTGATTTCCAGGTTAACGAGATTGTGTATGATCACTGGATCGATGATTATAATGAAGTTTAGTGAGCTAACATTTTTGGAGTGGTAACTTGCTAAATATGGCTATGCGAGAGCGACCCGTACAACATACTATTATGTTATCCAAGCTCTTATGAGTGTAATAATTCATTTACCCTAGATTTAGGAAAGTCATTTCATGTGTTGCTCTGTTATGAATTATAGGATATTTGGGTATCTAGAACCGAGTTTGTTGAAGTTATCTAGTGCTTAAAATAAGTTTGATTATTTTGCATATTTTACTTTACTATACTTGTTCTTAGGGAATATCTATATACTTTGCATCTTCTCTAATCTGTTCATGCATTTATCTATTCATCAGTTTACCATTCATAACCTTCAAATCATAATATTTTCGTTCATCCTGTAACTCTATTTGATATTTAGAACCAAATTCCCTCCTTATGGGATCAATATCTTTTAAAACTACATCGCAACTGTATACTTGTAGTTATCATCATTTTTCTATTTGATAAGTGGTACTGACAACACCTGTTCATATTTAGAACTTTTATATTATCAGTAGAAAAGTGGAGAACAAGTTTTTAGCCCCGTTTCCGGGGGAGGCAAGTGTGTTCTAGAGATAAAATTGTTGGGGACGGTAAGTGCATTCTAGAGATCAAATTTTCGAAGAATGGGCAATTATATTTATGTGTCAATTAGATTTACATGTTTTTTTTTGTGTGCGTTTTTAAGTTAGTGTCGTTTTAAAATAAAAGAAAAGAACAAAATTTTTGAATTTTAACATTTCATGCTCATGACCTGTTTTCGCGCTCGTGTATAGAGTTGTCAAAACATTCTATTTCTATCTAAGTAAAAGTCACGATCGCGATAATCCTTCGCGATCACAACTAGTGTGATTTCACAGCAGTTATTACTGTAACGGCTCTATTTTCTAACAGTTATATTTACATATATCCGTTGAGAAAAGGTAGATTTACCCTATTTCTTATATATATATATAACTATTTTCCTAGTTGGTTTTCACAAATCAATCACTCTTTTACACAAATTCTATCTCTTGCAAAGCAAAGTTTCTCTGTTTTTCCCAAAATCAAAACACAAACCTTTCTTTCAAATTTTTGAATAAAATATCAATGGCTCCAAAGAAATCAGCATCAACCAATGGAAAGAACAAATTAGTCATTCAACAAGCTAAGTATGGATGCCCTTTTCCGATCTATGGCGAAGAAGAGGTCGAGAGATACATGAGGATTAAGAACTTTGATTTCCAAGGTACACTCTTCTATGATCCTACTTTTGCAATTGATGCTGGAATACATACAGAAGTAGAGGAATATTTTTCACCATTTGGGTTGGAAAGTTTTGTGAACATGCGTTTCCTATTTAATGAGGGATGAGTCTTCGAATTTTTGGTTACTATTTAAGAAGATGAGAACTTTTTGAAAAGGAAATTTAGGAAAGAAGGGGAAGAATATAAGTTTACTCTAATGGATTTAATTAAATGGTTTGGTTTTTGAGAAACCTATGAAGAGGTTGAAAAGGAAGATGATTATGATCTGACGAGTGTTTGGACTGGGTTATTGGGATTAGATCGATTCGATGTCAAAAACTCATCCAATAAGAACATTCAGAGTAACAACCTTCTTTACCTTCGCATGTTTATATCTCAAAGTCTTTTCTTCCGACACGAGACTACTAAAGTGTCGATGAAAGATTTGGTTTTATTGGAGTGCGTGTGGTTTCGCAATTAAGGCCAAAGTTTCTGATGTACATGATGGAATCCATCACTAGTCTTACTATGCATAAAAAGGCTAGAGTTGGAGGTGCAAATACAATTTGTAGAATTATTTTGGGAGCGAAGAACCAACTACCATACCGATATAGTCCTAGAGAGAAGTTCAACTTCATGGGAGGAGTTTACATGAAGAGAGCGGGATTAGTGAAAGAAGAGTAAGGGAAATTTACTTTTTTCCCATATGGAATAAGGGTTAGGAAGTTAAAATCGATAGAAGGATCTACTTCTTAGGAGAACCAATCCAACGACGGCATTGAAGAAGTTCAAATCGGAAGTAGTGAAGTAAGACAAACCTCTGGGAGTACACATGTTAATGAAGATACTTAGAGAGGGAAGTTCGTGAATGATGTTGATCAAGCATGCCTTGATATAGCTTCCATACAACGAGTTGTTCGTTAACTCATAAAATCCAACATTTCTTTTAACCGGAAATTGAGTTCATACTTCAGATAGAAGAATATGGATATCTCACCAAGTCCTCCAAATTCAAGTTCGAGGAATGAATAAAACCGGGTTCAAATTTCTTTTTCTTTATGATTTATACAGTTTGTTTGTTTGTTTTTTATTTTTGTGTTTTTGTTTTTAATTAAGTCACTTACAATGAGGATATTTTTTTCTTTAGTGTGGGGGGGCATTTGTAAAAAAGATCCCAAAAATCCAAAAAAATCAAATAAATTAAAAAAGTTGAAGAATATGAAAATTTTTCTTAATTTTGTGTTGTTTATACCTTATCCATACCTATACTAACATATGTTCCAAGGTTATTATGAGTGTTAGGTATTACAAGTTTGATGTTAGTGCATATTTCAAACAAGTTGTTTTCATTTTGAGCACTCGTTGAGAGTATGAGCGCTTGTGGCACAACATTTAGCATTTGGCAAGGATGAGTGGTGAGTAACATTCAAAGAAACATTCCAAGTAAGTTTCGATATAAATTTCGATGCAACATGAATTAGTATAAGTTTTATAGTGTTAGGTATTACAATAGTCTTTCGCTAAATGAGGTATGAACTTGAATTACTATTTTATACACTTCTATTGTGTTTACCTTGAGGATAAGGCAAAAGTTAAGTGTGGGGTTGTGATAAGGGTATAATTACAATTATTATCTTAATATTTTCAATCAAAAAATGACATGGTTAAAAGTCATTTTATACTTCATATAAAATATTTCACGTGGTATGTAGTTGTTTTTTATGCAAGTGAAGAAACTAGGTGAATCTTGGGAGTGAAATGATCAAAGATGGAATTTTATGCAAAAAAAGTGAAAAAGGTGCAAAAAGATGCGTGGAATGCAAGGAATTGGCTTAGGATCGAAGTTGTCAAACATCGAAAAAGTTGCAAAGAAGAACCATGAAGAAAAGAACAAGTCACGATCGTGATTCCTGTTTGCAATTAGACAAATCACACCCGCTACTATCTATTGCGATCATGATTTGACATTCTTCACAAATAGAAATTTACCAACATATACTCACGATCGTGACATGTATGCCACACTCATGACTTGTGACTATTTTGGATAACTCTTCTCAACTTCCATCCGTCGAATAAGAACGATCAACCACCACCAATCGCCATCAACTTTCAAACGAAAAGACACCATTTGGGGACAATGAAGCCATGAAAAGGTTCCTAGCCATTGATGATAAGAATGAATTCTTGCATCCAATCACATTGAAGATGATTCAACTCTGCACCAATGGACAAGACTCTTCATTTGGATAAACGTGATCGTAAGATTTTGACTATACTCATTCTGATAGTCTTATATTTGGTAACGGTGCCGAAAACCTTGTTCCCCACTTTTCTACTGATAAGATAAAAGTTCTAAATATGAACAGGTGTTGTCAATACCGCTTATCAAATGGAAAAATGATGACCACTGCAAGTATACAGTTACGATGTAGTTTTAAAAGATATCGATACCACAGGGAAGGATTTCGGTTTAAAAGACCAACTAGAGTTACGGAACAAAGGAAATAAAGTAATTTATATTGGAGGATTTGGATGGTAGATTGATGAATAGACAAATGCATGAATAGATTAGAGAAGATGTAAACTATATAGATATTTCCTAAGAACAAGTATAGTAGAGAAAAACATGCAAAATCATCAAGAAGATTTCATACACTAGATAACTTCAACAAACACGGTTCT
>CATIWQ010746618.1:0-58719 GCA_949673415.1 Euphorbia schlechtendalii | reverse complement strand
TCAAAGGCTTTACTCAAAAGAAAGGTATCGACTTTGATGAGATTTTTTCACCAATTGTGAAAATGAGTTCTATTCGAGTGGTGTTAGGTCTTGTATCCAGCTTGAACCTTGAGCTAGAACAGCTTGATGTAAAGATTGCATTCTTGCATGGAGATCTAAAAGAAGAAATTTACATGGAATAACCAGAAGGTTTCGAGGTCAAGGGAAAGAAGGACATGGTTTGTCGCTTGAATAAAAGTTTGTATGGATTAAAACAAGCTCCGCGACAATGGTATAAAAAGTTTGATTCTTTCATGGTGAATCAAGGCTACAAAAGGGCAGAGGCAGATCCATGTGTATATGTCCAGAGGTTTCCTGATGGTAAATTTATCATCCTTCTCTTATATGTTGATGATATGTTGATCGTTGGACTGGATGAAAAAATTATTAGCAAGTTGAAGGGCGATTTATCTAAGGCGCTTGACATGAAGGATTTAGGACCGGGAAGGAGAATTCTCGGAATGGATATTACCCGAGATCGAAAGTCTTGCAAGTTATGGTTATAGCAAGAAAGATATATTGAACGAGTTTTGGATAGGTTCAATATGAAGAATGCCAAACTAGTTGGCACTCCACTTGCCGCTCACTTCAAGTTGAGTAAAATATCCTACCCCTCAATAGACAAAAACAAAGAACATATGTCAAATATTCCATATTCTTCAGCGGTCAAGAGTTTGATGTATGCAATGGTATGTACGAGACCAGACATTGCTCATGCAGTTGGCATTGTGAGTCGTTTTCTTTCAAATCCCCATAAGACACATTGGGAAGCTATAAAATAGATCTTCAGATACCTTAGAGGAACCTCAAAGTTATGTTTAACTTTTGAAGATGGAAAGCTTACACTGGTTGGTTATACAGATGCAGATATGGCTAGTGATTTTGATGAAAGAAAATCTACATCAAGTTACTTATTTACATTCTCAGGGGGAGCTATTTCATGGCAGCAATTATTAAAATGTATTTCATTATCAACTACTGAAGCAGAGTATGTTGCAGCAACAGAAGCAGGAAAGGAAATGCTTTGGTTAAAGCGATTCTTTTGAGAATTGGGTGTGCAACAAGAAGAATACATAGTTTATTATGATAGTCAAAGTGCATTAGACTTGAGCAAGAACACTATGTATCATGCACGGATGAAACATATCGACGTAAGATATCATTGGCTCAGACTTGCTATTGAAGAAAAAGAGTTCCATTTGCAGAAGATTCATGCAGACAAAAATATTGCTGATATGCTTAGGAAGGTTATTCCAAAAGATAAGTTTGGTCAGTGTATCAAAGCAATCGGGATGAAGAGTCCCACAATGTAGTCGGGAGGGGGAGAATTGTTGAGTGGTGTCCCTCCAACTTGTGGGACCCACTATATATAAATATAAAAAGAGAAAAAAAAGAAAGGAAGAAGTCGGCAGGTAGGCAAAAATAAATGGGGCGGCAATATATGTGAAATTGAAGACGTGATTGAAGGCAATACACGTCTTCAATTTCCTATAAATAGAGAGGTTTTCTGCCTCATTTAAATACAGAGAGCCACAGATACATTAATATCTATGTAGAGATTTTTTTTAGAAAAAGGGTTTCTAAAAATCGGGAAGAGAGAAAATAGTGAAGTTTTGGAAAACACCTGAGTGATACTATTTTTGTAATAATCTCTTTTGTACTTGCTATTGTTATTATAGTGGAAGAAAAAAGTCGGAGTTTGTCCCGTGGTTTTTTCCCTAACTTCAATTGGGGTTTCCACGTAAAAATCTTTGTGTTCCTTTTTATATTCTGCTGCTACAATTTTCTCGTAATATTATCATTAGTCCTTACAAATTATACTTGTCAAGTGGCTGTATAAAAAATAATGAATATTCTATACAGTAATTCTATATGCTAATAAAATAATAATACAAGTTGCAATGGAAATAAACGATATGCAGAAATATAATATTACAAATAAATATGATATACCATACTTATCAAACTTTAAACGCAACAATGTTATGGCGGATGTCTGAAAGTTCAGTATACTTACGACAATTACTCGATCGATGCTGATAAATTTGTCTCCCTAGATACAATCACAATCGAAACCGAGCTCAGCCGAGCGAAGAGTAATATATGGGAACCTAAAACTAGGTATCTTTCTTGTAATAGGAATAAAAACTTTATGGAATATTATTAGTTTGGAAAACACAATATATACAAAAATAGATACCAGCTGAACTCTTACAAGAAAAAAAAAAGCCAAAAGTATATCGAATTATTTTGGAAGAAGGCCTCAAGAATGATGTTTATGTAGATTATACGACAGTAACCGGATTCAATTAGTTGAATCTTCATTAAACTTCGTAACATCTACATAATGGTGATCAAACATATACTTCATGAGAAAGCAATGCTTGAGCTTGAGAGATGTAGTGAAAAGGAACCAATCGGTTCTTTTAAGGGAAACATCTCAGTAAAGAGTAAGCCGGATAGGCAGTAGGGGCAGCCAATGAATTACATAGTTCTCTTCACACGAAGAAAACAACGACAACAGACTTTGGACGAAGGGAAAAAACAACCTACTACTGAGTGCGTACATGAGCTTCAAGAAGTCAATAATATTGAAGGAAATAATTTGGAAGTTCACCTCTTTCAAGGTAAACAAACAAGCCCTATCCCTATCATGGGTAGCTTGGCCTAGAGAACATCTCGATCAGGAAGCAGTTCTTCGTGGATCGAGACTGTTCTAGATTTTGGAGATAGTCATCATCATGACAAACGCAAGGATTTTCCTTTCCTAGTGAATTGTCGAAAGCAAAACTAACACGGGCTGGAAACCGTAGTCCTAAGAAATAACCCGAACTCATTGATGATTTCTCTTAGAAATTGTTATGTTTAGTTTGTCCCCTTTTTGTTTGTTTTTCCTTTTTAGGTCATTTTTCTTTGTTTTTCATTTTAATAAATAGGAAAAGAATTTTCCGAGCTCATCTATATTAAAAAAACAATATAATCTATTAGAAATTTATATTGATTAAGGAGTGCAAATCCATTAATCACATAAAACAAAACATGGTGATAAAAGTGAAGAGACAAAATTGTCTTTCTACTAAAATATTAATGTAACATGTCAAAGTCTGACTGAAATTAAAACTTTGATCTTTTGATTTCTCATTCATCATTAACACGTTTCAGGCGTATAATATACTATTAAAAATCTCTCAAGCATAAAATAAATGACACATATCATATTATTCAAATGATAGATTTTCCACTAAAATTGATACAACGCATAATGTTCAAAAGAGTTGGTTCCGTTTCCCTTTGTCAATTCTATTAGACAGTTAAATATATACATATTGTATGCTTCAATTAAATCTCATTCTAATGGTTGACCATAAAATTCCTTAATATCTTCATTAGAATCTTCCTAACTTCATTCATATATTTTAGCTATGTTCATAGCCTTCCTCTTGGGACACTTGTTAGATTGATGTCCAAGCTAATTACATCAAAAACATATTGAGGGTGCTAGTTTAACATAATGATTGTTAGCTTTTTGTTAGTTTCACACAATATCGTATTCCGTGGATCAACAAGTGGTGCTTATCATCAAGTAGACTTACCCCTTCTCCCTATGTTATCTCCTCAATCACTTAGCCTTTAAATGTTTCAAAATAATCTGGCTCTTCTCCTTCATGCTTGTGGTAATTGTCTTCAGGCCAAGACAATTCAATTTCATCTTTGAGCACTAAGTTACATGTATCTTGTATGCTTAAGATCATTTGCACTCCAACCATATCCCTAATGTAAGAACACAACTCATCAAGGCAATGAGATGCTCTTTATGCCTCTATCAATCATGAGCCAACTTGAGTAGATATCCTTAAGAACTCGGTTATGACTCATGGAGGATCCTACTCCCTTGTTTAAACATCGGTTGTATGATTGATAAATGTATTGCTCATAGTCAAGTGGTAAAAACCTCTCTCTTAACATCGCTTTCATCCTTGGCTAGGATCTTATAGATTCATTTTTTATCCGTTTTGTCTTTCTTGTTGCATTTTCCACCATACATATTTGCCTCCTTTTAACTGGTAAGCCACTAATTTCACTTTTTATGGTCCAGATTTACTGCATATGCGCAAAACTTCTTAACAACATCAATATCTCCACTTTAAGATTACAACTCCACCTTGACTCAGTAAACTCTCTCGTGCTCAATTCTCCTTCCATGTAGATCTACTTCACCTCTGAGATCATATGGGAGTTTGTGTCTTGCTTCTCCATATTCATATCCACCCATATTGATTTCTCCCCTATTCCATACTCGAACTAATTACATCCAACATAAGTATCATGTCCTTTTTGTTGATATAATAGGCTGAAGCCTAACACTCGAACTAAACTTGGAAGAACATATGAACAAAGAAGAAACGTAGACAGAATTAATGTTAGCAAAGTGAAATCGTGCTAAGCACTATCCTTAAAGTTTTCTTTGATAGTTCCTTCTTGAATTGAACCACTCCTTCACTTCTATATAAATAAAAGACGGTATAGGAAAAGAGGGTCCATGTATATATCCAAAAAATAAGAATGAAAGTAAGAAAGTATCTGTCAAACTGCATTGAAATAGATAACCAAAGACAACATTTTATAGGCAACAAAATATGGTTGTTGAAATATAGTTGTTAGGTATAAGCTGAAAACATTTTTGCATTAAACAAAATATAGTTGTTGTAATTTAACACAAATAGTTGTTGACAATTGAATGGTAGTAAAAACCATCAATATAATAAATAAGGGATTTCAAAAGTCATATGCTAAAAATATACTCTAAATAAGAAAACTATTATTTTCTCAGGGAAAAACAATAAAAGGTTCTAAGTATGGGCTTCTCATCACCCGTATAGAGGGGGAAATCGAATGGTTTGCATTAGAAATAGCCTGGGCCATTTCTCTCATGTGCACGAGAGCCCACCTTATTACTCTAACAATCTTATAAGCCCATATATAAAGTAAAATAAATCACTTTAAGTTTCTCATGTGGGATAAAAACCTTTTGAAAGTAACTTAAAACATCAAGTTTTCCAACAATCCCCACTACTTTAGGTTTTACATATAATGTGTGGTGTTTGTGTTTTTGGACTATGAACCAATACTTAACAGACAAAATTTAATCCACGGAATATTTGGTAAAATATATAGCTTCTATGAACCAAATAAGCGCTACTGTGTAAGAGGGATTTTAACATGTCGCACTATACCAAGGTGCTCTCTCTGACAGTGCAGTTTTTGCCCAAATAGGCCATGCACACACCTAGTCTTTAATAAGTGCTCTAGATATAGCGTCAATATCTCAAAGAAGCAGCCCTAATTCAAACTTACATATGTGATTTTATCAAGTGTATATTTCACTTTATACACCACTCATAAGAGCTATGAAATTCATTAAGAGTTCTTTAAAATCATCCTCTCAAAAATATGCAGCATAACACTTCCTCACATCTGGGATTCGAACAATATTATGTACTAAATTATGTTAACAGAACTACCAAAGACTTGTTATTACCCATATGAACTTACTTCATGGGATCTCAATCACATAAGTTAGGTTCACATCTTTTGCTAATTCCTTATTGGCCTAAGTCTCATCCCCTTTGATGTTTCTTGGATTTATTTTTGTTCGTTGGTTTAGTCAGAGGATTGGCCAAATTCACTTCTAACCTCACAATATATACATTTCACTCAGCACACATCTAAAAACTGAACTTGGAAAAGAATTTCTATAAAATGTAAAAAGAACCAAGAAAAGCATTCATCCCCCTCTACTGTTTATATTAAGCTATTTCGGACCAACAAGTGGTATCAGAGCGAGTTCTCAATTTATAGACTAATCATCTTTGAGTTAAGGATCCAAAATGGCTTATAATAGCTATAGCTCTGGCTCAAGATAAGTGGTACTTCTCAAAGAAGGAATGTCTGTAACCAGGCCACCTCTGTTTGATGGTAATCATTACACGTTTTCGGAAAAATTGCATGAAAAACTTCATACAGTCGTAGAGCATGCAAGCATGGCTCGCTATAGAGATTGGTCCCAGAATTCCGACAATATTAAGGAATGGGGAATGTGTCCCAGTCGATTTAGAAGATTATGATGATGTTGACCCGAGGCTTCTCGAAGAGAATGCGACAGCCATCAATTACTTACATTGTGCGTGATATAACACAAGAAATTTGGAGGAAGCTATAGATTACCTACGAGGGGAGTATGAGATGTTCCAGATGGGAGCCAACGAGGGTATTCAATCTATGAATACGACGTTCATTAATATCATTAATGAACTGCAGAGATTAGGTAAGGATTTCACCAAGGAGAAGATGGTGAAGAAGATTCTCCGTGCTCTTACCTTAGAGTGGGATGCCAAAAAGAGCGCGATCGAAAAGGCTCACGATCTGAAGACCTATAGCTATGTTGAGTTTAGAGGCACCTTGCTGACTGAGGATATGTCCCAAAGGAAATATACTGATGACTCTAAAAGGAGTAAAGGCAAGGAAAGAGAGGGCAAAGCCATTATTTTTGAAAGCTGACTCATTCGATAAATCCACTAGTAGTGATTTGGATGAGCAGATGGACCTTTTGATGAGACAATTCAAGCGCTTCATAAAGTAGGACGGGAAGTTTAACAAGAAGAAGTTCCCCGCTAAAATTATGTCAAATCATCACTAACGTGGAGTTGATGAAGGACCCAAGAAAGAATAAAACAGAGACATCAAGTGCTTTGGCTGTGGCGAAAAAGGCCATATTCAATCATCTTGTCCAAAGACTAAGAAGGAAAAATTATAAGAAGAGGTTTGCTATAAAGAATGAAGCACTTGCCACCACCTGTAGCGATTATGAGGAATCATCATCCTTAGATGAAGAAGCTTCAGATTCTTCCAACCTCTACTTAATGGCGATAGAGAATGAAAGGGGTGAGAGCTTAGCATTCGCTTTAAAGAGAAACCAATATGTTATTGACTTTGAAGCTGAGCACAACAAGGGTAAGAACTCACAAGCTGGGGTACATCCTGAAATCCCTTTGTCAATTGAAGAGTTCGCCCAGGTACTCTTTGATGTTATGAAACTAACTAGTAAGTTAGGGAAAAACATCAAGGAGTTAGTGAGGATAAGTGAAAATCAGGAAGATATAATCACTTCCTTGTCTCTTGATATTCATTTTCTTCAAGAAAAAGCTAAGTATCATGAATGTCATAACAACAAGCTCACTAAGCAATTAGATGAGTTGATTGATGAGGTAACAGCTTTAAAGGAGACACGGGTTCCTCCTCTAGCCAACAGTCTAACTCCAAGTAACCAAACTTGCAATTATAAGAGGAAGAATTGCTCTAAAACGAAGAAAGCGAGCCAGCCCCAAGCAAAAGTGGCGTGTGGCTTTTGTGGCGAAGCTGGACATGCTACAATTCTCTGTAGGCATAGAAATGGTTATTATGATGAGTACGACTGATCTAATTTAAGAACTACTGACAAAGGTGACCCAACTCAAAAGTATGGGTATCTAAGAATACATGATAGTTTTACAAGTGAGCCTAAGATCCGCTGATGACATTGGATTATGGTATCTGGATAGCGGATGTGTTGGACATGATGTATGCCCTAGAGGAAATTAGGGTGATATATCTTTATTAGTTATAATTTATAAACAGTTTTGAATTATAATTAATAATAATTAAGGCATCTTTGTTGTATATCAATGCTTTCCATTTATTCATGTATCTCGCTGGTATCATATATGTATAATATTAAATATGTATATGCACATTGATGAGACAAAGTCCATGACTACTTCTTAGCGTAAAGGTGCGAGGACATAGTGGGAGCTATGTGGTGTGTGAACTACACATACATGTTATTATAAATAGTCTAAATATCCCTAGTCATAGTTTCATTGAGACTGGACATCAATGGAATAGACAAACTAGCATGTGTAGGCTTACTCCTTGGATTATATCCAAGCACCAAATCTCAAGAGCTGAAGGTGGTACCTTGAGTTAACACATGAATGTGTTCGGGTAATCTAATGGAGATCGCTATAAGACAGACACTCGGAAACAAATATATCCATGTGTTAGTGTCATGTCTTATTGTAGTAGCATTATAAGTAACCTCAGACCTGAGATGCTGGTTACCTTGTGTTGGAGTTGCTAATCTTTGGGTCATACTTATTCATACCTTGGCGATCAGGATGATACGAGGGATTACGGGTAAAGTGATGATTACATGTTGGTAAGCTAAGTAATCAAGATGGGATCCATCGCTCTTGATATAGTGATATAATGGGAGATGTACGTTAGGGCCTCTTATTGAAGTGACACACTTATAAACCTCTGATCAGAGTATAAGATTGATAGAAAAGGCTTCTAGTCAATCTTGATAGATAATGGTTAAGTGGTGTTCTTTGTGAATAAGTCTAATTCTAGGATAGCTACCAATATTACATGAGCTAACACTTAATCCGAGCTCAATAACTTGATGGAAGGAGTGTATTGTATTGGTTACTATTACAGAACTAGATCAAGTCCCAAGCACGTGAAGTTCCAAGCATTGGGGGTTTATACGCTTTGTTAGAAAGCCCATTTGATCATCTAGAGCTATCGGGTTCCATATCGGTTTGGAACACCGAGCCTAAAGGTTCCCAGATGAGAAGCCAAGTTTAGGTTAACCTCTAGAAACTCAATACTTTGGGATCTTATGTGGTCACACACTTTGGGTCTTTATCGGACTAAGTAAAGAACCTATGGACTAGGTTTGTGCCAAAAATACAAGTTGTCAAATTCGTTAGAAGAATTATTAATTGGTTTAACCAAATTAATAATTAAAAGGAATAAAGAGGAAATAGGGAAAAATTACACAAAGTGGAGCAAGGGAATTTTTCCCATTGCGAGTGGGCCCCAAACGAACATAGGTTGTTCGAAGTGGGGCCTGCGTGGCTGCCCCGCGAGTTGAAAAGCTCATAGGCTGCAAGGGCTTGCCTTGCAACTCATGCGGGTTAGGCCGCGGGTCACCATGACCCGTGCGGCTAACCTGATTAAATGGGATGGGAATATTCCCATCCCATCTAGTTATTTAGGGGGAATCTAGCACTCCCCCTTCCCTATATATATGTTTCTATCTCCTCTCTTTATTCACACCAGAAAATAGCTTTAGCTCAGATTTTCTCTCTGAATTCGACTTCCTCTTCTTCTTTTATTATGAGAGATCCTTCACCAGTTTCTCCAAATAATCGAAGAATTCTTTTGAAGGATCTTTCTTAAGTGAGCCTTCTTGATTATTTTCGGGTTGGTTTTTAGTGGTCTAGTAGCTGTTGTTTACTAACGGGTTCTTCCTCAACGAGGTTTTGGTCGGTGAAGATCCGTTTGGATCAATCGTAGAGACTCTTTGAGTTTGGAAGCTCGTGCTAATGAAGTGCTGCCGAATTATTCAAAGGGAACACCACAACCAAGAGAGAGAAAGCGTGCATCAACTGGTAATGCTTTAACATTAGATGCTTGGTTTCTTTTATAAGCTTTATAAACTTAAAAGCATCTATGTAATGTTTTAACTTAGATTATATCAATCATGGCATGCTTAGGAGATCTTTAGATTAATTTTAAGTTTTTAAATTTTGCCTTACAACGATTGCATGTTTAATTAATGTTTTGAGTAACCATTAGTGGTATCAGATCCTACCTTATGCTATGCATGATTTATAATAATATGTTAAAATGTGATATTCTATGAATTGATTAAAGTATGCTATGCATGACTTAGGTTTCAATTCTTGTTATAGAAAATGATGTGATAACTAGATTAAGGTTTTGTTCAAACTTAGTCTAGGTGATTTTCATATAAATTAGCAATGTTTTACCACATGTGTAAATTCTTTAATTGAGAGTCGTCCCCGTACTTCACTTAATTAAAGAACAAAATCTTTAAATCATAATTGTCCATGGTACAACAAATCGAAGTGCCCGTGGTTATTTTGGCAAGGATTGGATATGGCTGCTCATTCACTTTTAGGGGGCCTCTCCTACCTTGAATTACCATCGGTATTAGATTCAAGAGTTCTTGTATTAGATTCAAGAGTTCCCAAGGGACTTTAATGACTTAGTCGATTTCTAGTATGGGAATTGGATTCCGCATATGGTTTTACAAACGTGGTTTAAGTTGTTAAATTAAAACTTATAGACATAGGTGCAAGAACTTAAACATGGACCTTATTTGCTTTGCATTCTATGTCGAGTCTTGGCATAATGGAATGATTATGATGTACCAGTCCAGAGCATGTTCCCTTAGAGTTAATAATTCCTAATAGCCAGAATTATTATTTCATAATCATATCTACGTATAAGACCTAGACTAGGGCAAGACCAACGGCACCAATAAAATCCCTACAACAATATTAAGGTGGTAGATTATCTTCCCATCATAAGTCGTGATACAAACCTTATTAATGAATATAAGAACGTGTACAACATGCCTTCCCTTAACATGTGTTTGGTCATCAGACTACATGGGGTTAGTGCCTTAACCAAGAAGGGTTAGTTATCCATGTTATTGGAGCTAATTCCAAATTGGAGACACATTTGAGGAGTCGTATAATTGGGTACGCATGTCTCGAGAAAAAGAACTCAAATGGATTAGAAATTGCAAGAGATGCAAATGGACAGCTTCCAACCATGGTTATCTTGTTATGGCTTGACCTGTGATAGTGGGGTTAATAATGAGTGGCTATGGATGCTACCTACTAAGGAAAATTGGTTCGAATAAATTTCTCGAGATTTAATAGAAGGGGCCATTTAAATGTCGAGGAAATAGAAGGTTCAAAATTTACTTATTGGTTCAGGGTGGTGAGGATAGTCCTTAGATCCGAAAGGATAACTTATGTTTTAGATGAGCCCATCCCTGATGAGCCTAATTCTGAAATCGATGCCAATGAACATGAGGCATGGGAGAAGCATAGAAAGGATCGTGAAACAGCAGCATGCATAATGCTGGCAACCATGAATTTTGAGCTTTAGAAACATCATGAGTGCATGGATCATGACACCATGATTCTCCATCTTCGTGAGCTCTTCTTAGAATAGGCCAGATCCGAGAGAAATGATACGTCAAAAATCTTATTCGAAATAAAGATGTAGGCTGGCACTTCAGCACCGCAACATGCTCTTAAATTATTGGGTTATATAGAGAAGCTGACTCGATTGGGTTTTGTGATGGATCATGAATTATGTGTGGATCTGATTTTTGCTTCATTAACTGATATTTATTCATAATTTATAACTAATTATTATATGAACAAGATTGATGCCACACTGCCCGAGTTGGTCAACATGTTGAAAACTGTACAGTGTAAGATTCGAAAGGATCCTAAGGCTTTACTTTTGGTTGAGAAAGCTAAGCCTTCCAAGGGTGGGTCTTATTTTGGAAAGGGTTTGAGTGCCAAGAAGAAAATCAGTAATTCTGCTTCTGATGTGGCAAGGCCAGCCATTAGAAGAAGGATTGCAAGGTTCAGATTTCTGAACAAGTGAAGAAGAAGCCAAGTGAGGTATTTACTTCAGGTGTGTTCATGATAGAGAGTTTCTCTATAGTTCTATATGAGTTTATTTGGATATTAGATACTAGTGGTGGTACTCATATCTATACTTTTATGCAAGGATTGCGGAACAATAGGAGGCTTGCAAAGAGGGAAATGGACCTAAGAGTTGGAAATGGAGCAAAAGTTGCTTCTACAGTTGTAGGGAAATATAGCCTTCGTTTGCCTAGTGGCCTTGTTTTAGTTTCGAACAATTGCTGTTATATTCATGCTATCACTAAGAATATAATTTCTGTTGCACATTTTGCAATAGAAGGGTTTGAAATTTTATTTTCTAATAATAAATGTCAAATTCAGCATGATAATATTCTTTATGCTTGTGGAATATCGGTGGATGGCATTTACATTATAGTTACTAAAACTGAAATTCTAAATATGAACATTATTAAGAAATCAATATTACATAATGAGAAATCCTCATACTTATGGCATTGTCGTCTAGGCTACATAAATGAGACTCGCTTAACTAAGTTATACAAATGTTGAGACTTAGGCCCAATGGAATGGAAATCCTTTGGTGCGTACAAACCTTATTTCAAAGGGAAGATGATTAAGAAACCTTTCAAAGGAAAGGGTCAACGTGCCACTAGTATTTTGGAAATAATACATTTTGATGTATGTGGTCCAATGAGTGTTAAAACACATGAGGTTTCATCTACTTCATAACCTTTATTGATGATTACTCACGATATGGTTATTTGTACCTTATGAAGCACAAGTCTGAAAGTTTTGAGAAATTCAAAGAGTTCAAAATTGAAGTAGAGAAATAGCTTGGGAAAAGTATCAAGACCCTTCGATCTGATTGAGGCGGTGAATACTTAAGCTAAGATTTTTAGGATTATCTAAGAGATAATGGTATTTTATCCCAGTGTATACCTCTTTATACACCCCAACATAATGGAGTGTCAGAAAGGAGAAATCAAACCCTACTCAATATGGTTCAGTCCATGGTGAGCCAAGTAGAACTCAGCAGATGTTTTTGGGGTTATGCACTTGAGAGCAATTTATATTCTGAACAGAGGGCCCTCTAAATTAGTTGATCAAACTCCATACTAATTATGGTATGGTAAGAAACCTGCTCTTTCTCACTTGAGAGTTTGGGGATGTCCTTCTTACATCAAGAGGACAAGTTCAGATAAGCTGGGTACTAAGTCTGATAGATAGATATTTGTAGGTTACCCTAAGGAGACTGTAGGGTATACCTTTTATAATCCCAAAGAACAAAAATTCCTTGTTTCTAGAAATGCTCAATTCCTCAAGGAGTATATACTTGCGAAAGCTAGTGGGAGAAATCTTGAGTTAGGCACTCAAGAAGATCAAACAGAAAGTTAACTGAGTATACCTACACTTGTTACACATGATAGTGTAAGCATGGAATAGCCTATTTTAACACCGAGATTGCATATGTCAGGTCGAGCTCCAATCATTCCTGAGTGATACGGGTTTCTCATCATTGATGATAAACTTCTCTTCCTTATGGAAAACAATGAGCCAAGGATTTAGAAGGAGGCAAGGGAAGGTTCAGAATCTGATAAATGGCTTTCTTCCATGAGATTGGAGATGGACTACATGTACGAAAATCAAGTCTGGAGCTTGATTGATGCTCTAAGTGGGATTAGGCCCATAGGATGCAAGTGGATTTTCAAGAAGAAAATTGACATGGACGGTAACATAGTTACCTATAAAGCAAGGTTGGTTGCAAAAGGGTACAGTAAAAGAGAAGGCATTGACTATAATGAGACCTTTTCACCGGTGGCCATGCTAAAGTCTATTAGGATATTCCTTGCCATCACTGCTCATTATGATTATGAGATTTGGCAGATGGATGTGAAGATAACATTCTATAACTGGCATCTGGACATGGATGTTAATATAGCACAACACGTGGGTTTTACTTCCAAAGATGGCTCAAAGGTATGCAAGTTGCAGAAGTCCATTTATGGACTTAAGCAAGATCGAGGAGTTGGAATATTAGGTTTGACGAGACAATCCGAGAAATTGGTTTTGTGTTAAACACTAATGAGCCCTGTATATATAAAAAGGATAGTGGGAGTGAGATCATTCTCCTTGTATTATATGTCAATGACATATTACTAATAGGAAACGATATTCCTTTTCTTCAGAAAGTTAAGTCATGGTTATCAATGAAGTTCTCCATGAAAGACCTTAGAGAAGCAGCCTTTATACTTGGTATTAAGATCTACTGAGATAGATCCAGAAGGCTACTAGATCTTTCACAAAGTACATACGTAGACATGGTTTTGGCTAGATTTAACCTTTAGTAGTCAAGAAAGGGTTATCTCCCAATGTGTCACG
The DNA here is from genome assembly GCA_949673415.1 of Euphorbia schlechtendalii. NCBI lineage: Eukaryota > Viridiplantae > Streptophyta > Magnoliopsida > Malpighiales > Euphorbiaceae > Euphorbia > Euphorbia schlechtendalii. The sequence continues at coordinate 44,761 of CATIWQ010746618.1, read as the reverse complement.
GGATTAACCTTTTTAAATCTGAGTGTCCGAGAACACAAGAGGAGAGACTGCGTATGAATGGAATACCCTATGCCTTAGCGATATGTTCCATCATGTATGCTATGGTATGCACTCGACCTAATATCTCATATACATTTAGCATCACGAAAAAATTTCAATCTGACTCAGGTGAGAAGCACTTGATGGCCGTTAAAACTATCCTTAAGTACTTATGTAGGATAAAAGATATGTTTCTAGTATATGGAGAAGGTGATCTCACTTTGAAGGGATACAATGACGTGAGTTTTCAATCTAACAAGGATGATTATAAATCTTAGTCAAGTTATGTGTTTACATTAAATGGAGGGGCAGTTGTTTGGAAGAGTTTCAAAAAGGATACGACTGTCGATTCAACCTCAGAATCTGAGTATTTAGCTTCTTTAGAAGTGGCTAAGCAAGCCATGTGGCTTAAGGGATTTATTGGTTACCTCGGTGTGGTGTCCAGCATTGTAAATCTAATAGCGATCTCTTGCAATAATAATGGGGTTATTGCTTAGGCTAAGGAACCATGGCCTCGTCACAGAAATGAACTTATACTCAGAAAGTACTATCTCGTACAAGAGATGGTAACCAGAAAGGATATAAGCTTAAAATACATCCCGACGGATAAGAATTTAGCGGGCTAACTAAGCCATTGACTCAGATTAAACATGACCAACAAGTTAACGAGTATGGTATGAGGTACATGGGCAATTGGCTCTAGTGCAAGTGAGAGATTATTGGATATGATGTATACCCCAGAGGAAATTAGGGCGATATATCTTTATTAGTTATAATCTACAAATTGTTTCGAATTATTATTAATAATAATTAAGGCATCTTTGTTGCTTATTAGTTCTTTCTAGTTATTTATGTATCTCACCGGTATCATATATGTATAATATTAAATATGTTCATGCACATTGATGAGACAAAGTCCATGACTCCTTCATAGCGTAAAAAGGTGAGGACATAGTGGGAGCTATGTGGTGTGAGAACTACACTTACATGATACTATGAATAGTCTAAATACCCCTAGTCATAGTTTCATTGAGACTGGACCTCAATAGAACAAACAAACTAGCATGTGTAGGCTTACTCCTTGGACTAGATCCTAGTAGCCGATCTCACGATCTCAAGGTGGTACCTTGTGTTAACATATGAATGTATTCGGGTAATACATTGGAGATCGCTATAAGATAGACACTCCAAAATAACTATATCCATGTGCTGGTGTCATGTCTTATTGCACTAGCACTAGTATGCACAGACCTAAGATACTGGTTACCTTGTGTAGGAGTTGCTATACATTGGGTCATACTTATTCATACCCTGGCAATTAGGATGATACGGGTGATTACAAGAACAGTGATGATCACATGTTGGTAAGCTAAGTAGTCAAGATAGGATCCATCGCTCCTGATATAGTGATATAATGGGAGATGTACCTTAGGGCCCCTTGTTGAAGTGACACACTCATAAACCTCTGATCAGAGTATAAGATTGATAGAACAAGCTTTTAGTTAATCTTGATACATAATGGTCTAGTGGTGTTCTTCTTGAACAAGTCTAATTCCATGATAGCTACGGCTATTACATGAGCAGACACTTAATCCGAGCTTAATAAATTGGATGGTACTTAACTTGATGGAAGGAATTTATTCTATTGGTTACTACTGCAGAACCGGATCAAGTCATAACCACGTGATGTTCCAAGTATCGGGGGATCACACACCTATGCTAGAAAGCCAATTTGATCGGATAGAATATCAGGTTCCATATCCGTCTGGAACACTAAGCCTAAAGGTTCCTGGATGGGAAGCCAAGTTTAGATTAACCTCTAGTGGTTAAATACTTTGGGATCCTATGAGGTCACACACTTTGGGTTTTTATCAGACTAAGTAAAGAACCTATAGACTGGGTCTATACTGAAAATAAAAGTTGTCGAATTGTTTAGAAGAATTATTAATTGGTTGAAGCAAATTAATAATTAAAAGGAATAAAGAGGAAATAGGGAAAAATTACACAGAGCGGAGCAAGGGAATTTTTCCCTTTGTGAGTGCCCCAAACGAGCACAGGTTGTTCACAGTGGGGCCTGCGCGACTGCCCTTTGAGCTGAAAAGCTAGCGAGCTGCAAGCCCATAACCTTGGGTTTCCGGTAAAACTAGGTAAGCCTAAAAGGGCTTGCCTTGCAACCCGCATAGGTTAGCCCACTGGTCACCATGACCTGCACGGCTAACCCAATTAGATTGGATGGGAATATTCCCATCCCATCTAGTTATTGAGGGGGAGTATAACATCCCTCTTTTCCCTACATATAGGCATCCGAATCCTCTCTTTATTCACACTACAAAATAGCTTTAGCTCGGATTTTCTCTCTGAATTCGACTTCCTCTTCTTCTTTTGTTGTGCGAGATACTTCATGAGTTTCTCCAAACAATCGAAGAATTCTTTTGAAGGCTCTTTCTTAAGTGAGCCTTCTTAATTATTTTTGGGTTGGTTTCGAGTGGTTTGGTAGCTGCTATTTACTAATGGGTTCTTCCTCAAGAAGGTTTTGGCCGGTGAAGATCCATGTGGATCAACCATAGAGGCTCTCCTAGTTTGTAAGCTCGTGCTAATGAAGTGCTGCCGAATTACTCAAAAGGAACACCGCAACCAAGAGAGAGAAAGAACACATCAATTGGTAATGCTTTTACCATAGATGCTAGGTTTATTTTATAAGCTTTATAAACCTAAAAATATCTATGAATTGTTTCAACTTAGATTATATCAATCATGGCATGCTTAGGAGATCTTTAGGTTAATTTTAAGTTTTGATTTTTCACCTTGCAATGATTACATGTTAAATTACTATCTTGATTAACCAGTAGGAGCACTAGGCATATGATAGGAGATGAAAGCCAGCTCATCTCATTGGAGCGTAAAAGATATGGAAGTGTCAATTTCAGAGATAACAAAAAAGGCAAGATTGTGGGCTGTAACACTATTGGTGTCTCTCCTTCAATTGAAGAGGTTTCTTTGATCAAAGGATTCAAGTTCAACTTGCTTCGTTTAGCCAAACTTCATAAGGATGAAAGGTTACATTCAACTCAGTAGGTTGCTCAGTTATTAACTATAAGATTGACTCAGCCATACTCTTTGCTCTTAGAATTAATAATGTATATATGATTGATTTACCCCCATAATCCACTAATGTTTGTCTTACATCTAAGGAGGATAATTTATGGATTTGGCACATAAGGTTGGGTCATATAAATATGAACATTCTATCCAATTTGACAAAAAAAAGCAATTAATTGTGGGTTTACCCAGTATCAACTTTGAAAAGGATAAACTTTGCTCAGCTTTCCAACTTGGTAAGCAAGTTAAGAAATCATTTCGGTCAATTAATAACATGGTAACTAAGAGACCGTTGGAGCTTACGAGCATGGGTGGTAAGAGATTCTCATTGGTGGTTGTGGATGACTTCACGAGATTAACTTGGGTAGTCTTGTTGAGTAGCAAAGATGAAACCTTTGAATCTTTTATCAAACTCAGTAATCAGATAATGAACGAACTAAGAACTAAAATCTATAGAATCTGAAGTGATCATGGGCATGAATTCGAGAATTTCCATTTCGAAGAATTTTGTTCAGCACATGGTATTGACCATAGCTTTTCTGCTCCTTATCCTCCTCAACAAAATGGGGTTGTAGAAAGGAAGAACAAAACCATAGTTGAGATGGCTCAATCCATGTTGAGTGATAACAATATACCAAAGTACTTTTGGGGAGAAGCTGTTAACATAGTCTATTATATCCTGAATCAAGTTTTAATTTGCCTAATTCTTGAGAAGACACCCTATGAGCTTTGGCGAGGGCGAAAGCCTAAGATTGGTCATCTTAGATCTTTTGGCTGTAGGTGCTTTATTCTTAACACCATGGAATAGCTAGCTAAGTTTGATCAAAAGGTTGATGAAGGTATCTTTCTGCGATACTTAACTAACAGTAGGGCATATAGAATATATGTCAAAATAACCGGGCTATTAGAGGAGTCTATGCATGTGGATTTCAATGAAACTAACAATGCAAATAGACATCCATCTAATGAAGATGAAGGAGTAACTCAGTAAGAAAATCCACTCAGCATGCCACTCTCTATGCCTACCCAACCCAGCACAAGAACCTGAAGTTGAGGAAGTCAAAGAAGATGAAGATCTTTCTATCAACTTTAACGAAGGTGAAGATCAACCTCAACTGCACCAACCAAATGCAGAACCTCAAGTAGTAGATCCGAGTTTGCCAAGAGAGATTAGAACTCATTGCAACCATCCACTCAAAAGCATTATTGATGATGTTCATAATCTAGTGATGATGCGAGGTCACCTCAGCAAGATGATGAGCCATCCAGCTTTCATCTTATTGATTAAACCCAAGAAGTTCGAAGATGCAGAAGGAATGGATGATCGTGATGCAAGAGGAGCTAAATCAGTTCAAGTGTAGTGATGTTTGGTATTTAGTTCTAAAGCCCAAAGGAAAATCAATTATCAGCACCAAATGGGTTTTCAAGAACAAGATTGATGAAGATGGCGTTATTGTCAAGAACAAGGCTAAGCTTGTTGCTCAAGGCTACAATCAGTAAGAAGGCATCGATTATGATGACTTATGCTCTTGTAGCACGGTTTGAAGCAATTCGAATTCTGCGTGCTTTTACATCCCATATGAACTTTAAATTATTTCAAATGGATGTCAAAAGCGCATTCCTGATTGGATTCATTCAAAAGGAAGTTTATGTGCCCCAGCCTTCAAGCTTTGCAGATCCAAAGAACATTAAGCATGTCTTCAAATTGAAGAAACTCTCTACAGATTGAAGCAGGCTCCAAGAGCTTGGTATGATAGGTTGACCAATTTCCTTACCAGCAAAGGTTATGAAAGAGGGAAAGCAGATACGACTCTGTTTATTCGACGAAGAAGAGAAGATGTGTTGCTAGTCCAAATCTATGTTGATGACATCATTTTTGGAGCAACTAATGAGAAATTGTGCAAAGAGTTTGGCAAGAAGATGAAGATCAAATTTGAAATGTCTTTGATGGGAGAGCTCAACTTTTTCCTTAGACTTCAAATCAGGTAGAGTGAAGATGGAATCTTCATCACCCAAGCAAAATATTCGAAAGAAGTCTTGAAGAAATTTGATATGGAGCATTCGAAGTCAATGTCCACTCCCATAGCCACATATACTATCTTAAGTAAGGATGAAGCTAGTAAGCCGGTAGATAGTAAGTTCTACAGAGGTATTATTTTTCCTCTCCCTTTATCACTTTACTAGTGATGTAGTCGATGTCAAATTCTAGTAGAAGAAACAACCATTTCGATAAATTTTTGGCCAAAGTAGGGGATTCACAAAGTTACTTCATAAGATCAATCTTTGTAACAGTTTGAATTTGGTATGATTGGAAGCAGTGTCTCAACTTTTTGGTGAGTCAAACAATTATAGCATATGTCTTCTCAAGTATGATGTAGCGTTTGTCATATTCCAACAACTTCTCACTAAGATAATAAATCACATGCTCTTTGTTGTCATCTTTCTCTTGTACTAACATTGCTCCCACAAAAGTCTCTTCAATACCAAGTAAACAATCAAAGGTTTTCCTATGATAGGGAACTTAAGGATTGGTGGATTTACAAGGTAAGCCTTGATCTTGTCAAAGATGTTAGACGTGATGTATGTCTTAGAGATAATTAGGGTGATATGTCTTTATTAGTCACTTATGTACAATCATTTTTGGATTATTGTTTATCAATAATAAGACACCTTTATTATATATCAATGATTTTTTCTAATTATGTATCTCGTTGGTATTATGTATGTGCTATGTATGTATGTATGTATGTATGTATGTATGTATGTATGTATGTATGTATGTATGTATGTATGTATGTATGTATGTATGTATGTATGTATATTCGTTGATATAATAAGGCAAAGTCCATGACTATTTCATTAAGTGAAAGTGAAAGGACATAATGAGAGCTATGTGGGGTGAGAACTACACACACATATAATCATGGAAAAGTCTAAATATCCCTAGTCATAGTTTCATTGACACTAGACATCAATGAAGTGGACATACTAGCATTTATAGGCTTACACCTTGGATTTGATCCAAGTAGCCGATCTCACGAGCTGACGGTGAGACCTTGAGTTAACACATGAATGTATTCGAGTAATACATTGGGGACCACTATAAGATAGACACTTGGAAATAACTATATCCATGTGTTGGTGTCATGCCTTATTGCAGTAGCAGTACAAGTATCCTTAAACTTGAGATACTAGTTACCTTGTGTAGAATTTTCTATACTTTGGGTCATACTTATGCAAACCCTATTGTCAGGATGATATAGATATTTACAAGTTTCCTCAAACTTGAGATACTGGTTACCTTTACAGAAGTTGCTATATTTTGGGTTATACTTATGCATACCCTATTGTTAGGATGATATAGATGATTATGGGTATAGTGATGACCATTCATTGGTAACCTGAGTAGTCAAGATGAGATCCATCACTCCTTATATAGTGATATAATGGGAGTTGTACCTTAAGGCCTCATGTTGAAGTGACACACTCATAAACCTTTGATCATAGTGTGAGACTGATAAAACGGGTTTCTAGTCAATCTTAGTACATAAAGAGAGTGGTGTTCTTCGTGAAAAAGTTTAATTCCAAGATAGCTATGGATATTACATGACCTAACACTTTATCCTAGCTTAGTAAATTGGATTTTACTTAACATGATGGAAGGAGTGTATTGTATTGGTACTATTACAAAACTAGATCAAGTCACAGGTACATGACATTTCGAGTATCAGGGGATATACGCCTTTGCTAGAAAGCCCATTTGATCATCTGGAGTCATTGAGTTTTATATCTGTCTGGAATGCTAAGCTTAAAGGTTCCCAGATGAGAAGTAAAGATTATATCAACCTCTAGCGGCTCTATACTTCGGGATCCTATGAGGTCACACACATTGGACCTTCATCGGATAAAATAAAGAAACTAATAGATGGGGTTTATACCGAGAATAAAAGGGTAAGTTTGTTTGGATGGACAATTAAATGGTCGAACCAAATAACAATTTGAAAGAAGAATTAGGAGAATATACAGTTTACGAAGTAAGGGATTTTTCCCGTTGTGAATGGATCCCATGAACATGGATTGTTTGAGGGAATGGGCCTGCATGGCAGCCCAAATGAGCATTGAAAGAATGCTCGTGGGCCACTGATATGTGCCAGCTCATGCTGGTGGGCTGTAGGCCTATAAGCACTTGGTAGCACTTACATGGGCCTTTAGTGCAGGCCCACCAGCACAACAGCAAGTAAGCTTGGGCTTGGGTTGACCCGCAAAGCATTGAGATCCATGTGGTTGACCCACATGTGGGATAAGATTTTCCCCATCCCACGTTTCTAAATGGGGATCATTTTTTCTCCCCTTCCTCTTATAAATAGGAGCCCTCCTCCTCCTTTAACATCACTTTAGTTCAACCTTCCTTCTGAGCTTAACTCCTTTTCTCTTGCAAATTGTTTTAAGATCCTCCTAGAGTTTCTCTATTATTTGCTAGATTTCTTTTGAAGGCTTATTCCTATTTTAGAATAGAGCCTTCGAGGTTATGTTCAGGTTGGTCTACGAGTGGTCTAGTAGCCACTTTTTAACTGACGAGTTCTCTCTCCTCTCAAGGTTTTGGTCGGTGGGGTTCGTGTGGACTTGTCATCGTGGTTATCCTAGTTTGGAGGCTTGTGCTAACGAAGTGCTATCCGATTTCTCTAAGGGATCATCTACCACATCAAGGGAAGGCACACATCAACTAGTATTGCTCTATACTTAGATGCTAGGTTTCTTTTAATAAGGATATAAACCTAATGCATCTATGGAGCATTTCAATTAAGATTATATCAATCATACCATGCTTAAGAGTTCCTTTTAGGTTAATTTTATGTTTTGAAAATTTTCCATGCTAATTCACATGTTCATTATTTGTTTAGATTAACCATCAATGGTATTAGAGCCTATCTTATATTATGGATGATTGATAATAATATATTGAAATGTGATTTTTTTATGAATTAATTAAAGTATGATTTGCATGATTTAAACTTCAATTCCTGTTATAGAAAATGTTGTGATAACTAGAGGTAGTTAGTCTAGGTTATTATCATATAATTAACAATGTTTTACTACACGTGTAAATGCTTTAAATTGTGGGTCATCCAATACTTCACTCAATTAAAAGAAAAAAAATATTTAAATCATAATTGTCTATGGCCCAACAAATCAAAATGCCCATGGTTATTTTGGCAAGGATTAGGCTTGGCTTCTCATTTACTTTAAGGTGGCCTCTCTTACTTGGAAATCTCCATTGGTATTAAATTCTCCATTGGAAATCTCCATTGGTATTAAATTCTAACGTACCAAAGGGACTTTTATGACTTAGTCGATTTCTAGTATGGTAATTGGATTTCGCATATGGTTTTATAGCCATAGTTTATGTTGTTAAATTAAAACTTATAGACATAAGTGCAAGAACTTAAACATGGATCTTGTTTGTTTTGAATGATATGTGGATTCTTGGTATAATGGAATGATTATGATGTACCAGTCTTGAGCATGATCCCTTAGATTAAAAATTCTAGATAGCTTGGAATTATTATTATTATTATTATTGTTGTTATCATAATCATATCCATCATTAAAACTTAGATTAGGGCGAGACCAGTTGCACTAATGAAATCCCTATAACAATATTAAAGTAGTAATAGTCTTCTTATTATAAGTCGTGATAGAAACCTTATTAATAGATGTAAGAACATCTACAACATGCTTTCCCTTAACATGTGTTTGACCATAAGACTAGATAAGGTTAAAGCCTTAACTGAACTAGGTTAGATGTCCATATCATTGGAGCTAATGTTGGATTGGAGACATATTTGAGGAGTCATACAATTGGGTACGCATGTCTCGAGAAAGAGAACTCAAATGGATTAGCAATTTCATGGAATGCAAATGGACAGTTTCTAACCATGGCTATTTATTGTGGCTTAACCTGCTATAAAGGGGGTTTCCTTGAATGAGTTATGGATGCTACCTATTAAGGAAAATGGTTTAACCATATTCTCGAATTCATTAAAAGGGGCTATTTGAATGTCGATAAAAATAGTAGGAAAGATGTATTTAATTAAAGAACTTATATTAAATGCATGTACATGTACTAATGTTTGACAATTTCTATCTTATATCTAGGTTGAATATTGAATCAAAACATAAACCTTCGCTCTATTCTTGACAACAAATTAGATGGTTCCAACTTTACTGATTTGTTTAGGGTAGTGAGGATAGTCCTCAGATCCGAAAGGATAGTTTATGTTTTAGATGAGCCCCTCACTAATGAACCTAATGTTGATGAAAATGCCAATGAACATGAGGCATGGGAGAAGCACAAAAAGAATCGTGAAATGGCATCATGTATAATGTTGTTAAATTTTGAGCTTTAAAAACAACATGAGAGCATGGATTTAGATACCATAATTCTCCATCTTCAGGAGCTCTTTCCAGATCAGTCTAGGTTCGAGAGATTTGATACATCAAAACTCTTATTTGGAATGAAGATGTAGGATGGCACTTCAACATCACAGTATGCTCTTAAACTATTAGGTTACATAAAGAAGCTAACTCGACTAGGTTTTGTGATGTATCAAAAATTATGTGTAGATCTCATTCTTTCTTCATTGGTTGATATTTACTCACAATTTGAGACTAATTATTATATGAACAAGATTGACTCTACACTACCCGAGTTGGTCAACATGATGAAAATGGCGGAGCCTAGGATTCAAAAGGATCCAAAGGCTTTACTTTTGGTTGAGAAAGTCAAACCTTCCAAGGGTGGGTTCTATGTTGGAAAGGGTTTAAGTGTCAAGAAGAAAATAAAAAAGATGAAGGTAAGAAAGGAAGTGCAAGTATCTGCTTCTAATGAGGAAAATTAGGCCACTAGAAGAAGGATTGCTAGGTTCAAATTTCTGATTAAGTGAAGAAGAAGCCAAATGAGGTATCTACTTTAGGTATATTCATGATAGAGAGTTTCTCTACAATTCCTTATTATTCTACATGGGTATTGAATATTAGTTGTGGTACTCATATCTATAATTTTTTGCATGGGTTGTGGAACAGTAGGAGGCTTGCAAAGGGGGAAATGGACCTAAGAGTTGGCAATGGAGTACGGCTGCTGCAAAAGTTGTAGGGAAATATGGCCTTTGTTTACTTGGTGGCCTTGTTTTAGTTTTGAAAAATTTCTATAGCATTATTACCGTTACTAAGAATATTATTTATGTTACTTGTTTAGTAATAGAAGGATTTGAAATTTTATTTTCACATAACAAATGTCAAATTCAGCGTGATAATATTCTTTATGCTTATGGAATATGTTTAAATGGTGTTTATATTCTAGATACTAAAACTGAAATTCTTAATATGAATATTGATAAGAAATCAAAGTCAGATAATGAGAATCTTCATACTTGTGGAATTGCCATCTAGGCTAAATAAATGAGACTCGCTTAACTAAGTTAAACAAATGTGGTGACTTAAGCCCAATGGAAACCTCCATATCAAGTAAGGTTCCATTCCTCCTTTCTAACACTCCCTTGTGTTGGAATGTATAAGGAAGTGTCCATTGGGATAAAATACCTTTGCCCCTTAGATAATCTTGAAACTCTTAGCTTAAGTATTCACCTCCTTGATTAGGTCTTGATACTTTTCCTAAGCTGTTTCACTACTTCAATTCTAAATTCTTTGAATTTCTCAAAACTTTCAAACTTATACCTCATAAGGTATAGATAATCATATCGTGAGTAATCATCGTTAAAGGTGTGAGAGCCTCGAGAGCATTGAAAGAATTCTCGGGGATCGCTGGCATGCACTAGCGCATGCTGGTGGTCTATAGGCTCGCAAGTTCTTGGTAACACTTGCAGTGCAGGCCATCCAACACAATTCACAATCGGGATTGTGAGAAGTCTTCCAAGGCCCTGCTTTGAAGACAAGGCAAGCCCAAACGGGATTGCCTTGTGGGCTATGCATAGCCCACATACGCGGACTATGCGTGCAGGTTAACCAGCATAGCATGGAGTTCGGCGTGGTTTACTCACGGGTGGGATTGGGTTTTCCCCATCCCACATTGCTAATGGAGAGCATTTTTGCTCCCCTTCCTCTTATAAATAGGCCCTCCTCCTCCTTTCAACATCACTTCAATTCAGCCTTCCTTCTGAGCTTGAATCCTTTTCTCTAGTGAATTGTTTTGAGATCCTCTCAGAGTTTCTCTAGTATTTGCGAGATTTCTTTTAAAAGATTATTCCTATGTTGGAAAATAGCCTTCACAGTTATTTTTGGGTTGGTCTATGAGTGGTCTAGCAGCCACTTGTTAACTGATGAGTTCTCCTTCCTCGTGAGGTTTTAATCGATGGGGCTCATGTGGACTTCTCATGGATCCTGTCCTAATTTGGAGGCTTGTGAGTACGGAGTGCAATCCGATTTCTCTTAGGGATCGCTCTACCATATCAAGGGAAGGCACACATCAATTGGTAATGCTTTATACTTAAATGCTAGGTTTCTTTTAATAAGTTTTATAAACCCGAGGCTTCTATGGAATGCTTCAATTAAGATTATATCAATCATGCCATGCTTAGGAGTTCCTTTTGTGTTAATTTTAAGTTTTGAAATTCTACCATGTAAGTCCGCATGTTCATTACATGTCTAGATTAACCATCAGAAGGTAATCTGGCAATGATCATTCCATTCGACTAGTTGTTTCTTCTTTACTAATTTGAAGATGGGCTCACAATATATAGTTAGGCAAGAAATGAATCTATTGACATATTGTAATGAGCCCAAGAATGACCTGGCCTCCTTCCCCGTCTTTGATGTAATCAAGTCACAATGTCCTTGATTTTATCAGGGTCCATATCAATTCCTCATTGATTGACTATGTGCCACAAAAATTACCAAAAGTCACCCCAAATACGCAATTCTTTAGGTTTAATCTTAAGTTGTACTTCTCGATTCTGGCGAGGAATTTTTCCAATATAGCTACCACAAATACGCACTTCTTTGTGTTTAATCTTAAGTTGTACTTCTCGATTCTAATGAAGAATTTTACCAAGATAATAGTGTGCTCTTCTCGAGTAATAGATTTCACTAGCATGTCATCAAAGTATACTTCAACCTCTTTGTGAATCATGTCATGTAGCAAAGTTTTCACGACTCTCTGATAGGTTTCAACCATGTTCTTCAACCCAAATGGTATAACTCGGTAGCAGTACACACCCCATTTGGTGAAAAGGAAGTCTTAACCTTATCCATGATATCCATAAGAATTTGATTATAACCTGGGAAACCATCCATGAACGAATACATAACTGCCCTAGCAGCATTGTCGATAAGGACATCAATATGTGGTAGGGGGAAGTCATGTTTTGGTAATGCTTTGTTGAGATCTCGATTTTCCACACAAACATGAACCTTTCCATTCTTCTTAACCACATAAACCACATTAGTAACCCATGTCGGATATTTGACCACTTCTAGAAACTTGGCTATAATTTCTTGGAAATTTCTGCATTGACTTTCTTGACCTACTCGAGTCTCAAACTATGAAGCTTTTGTTTAACAAACTTAAATTTTAGATAGGTCCGAATGCGATGCTCGGCTATCTCTCAGTTCACACAGGGCATATCTTTGTAAGACCAAGCAAATACTTAACATGCTTTTTTATTATTTTTTTTATCATCTTTCATTTTTCCATGGGAGATAAGTCTTTTCAAACATACACAAGTTTAGGATCGTTAATTGTTTTCTAGTTAACTTCATTCATAGAATTATTATATATGCTAAAGATGTTATGTGCATGCTCAAATAAATGTAATATGCCATTAGGTGAGACACTAAGCAAGTAAGCGAAATTGTTATTCTTATTCGTGGATAAATTGGCCTCATAGGCTACATTGTTCACATCAAAGACATAAAAAATGGAAATAAGAAGATCCACTTTGGCTTCAATGGGTGAGGTGACTAGTGCAGCTGTCATGCATTCACTAATCAAATTATCCACGACTTCATGAAGATCTTCTTTCTCTTTTTTAGTTAATAAAGTCTTATCCTTAGTGTCTTTGAGTTTTGACTTTTCTTTAAATTCAACAAAAACTTCTTCAAAGGATGGTTCCTTCATGAGTGAAGCAAAAGATTTGTGACTAATTCAATATATTCCTTTTTCACGAAGCAACCCTTATCAAAATTGTAGGCATCATTGAAGATTTCGAATCCTGAAACTTCCTCTTCACTTACTTTCATTGGTTCAAGTTGACCATGATAAGGTTCTAGCTCAGCCCTTTTGCAAATAGAAACCATCTCAATGGAGTTCTAATGCATCTTCTATATGTTATCCCCCTTGGAAAATCCAAGTCCTTCTTTGCATTTTTGAGCATTTATCTTAGGTTGGGAAGGTTCCCCTTGAAGTTCACGTCCAAGGCCTCTTCCACTTTTATACCCTTTATTTTCCAAGTACTAGACTACCCAAGGTGCATATTTCTCTACTACTTTATCCTCTTTCATGATCATGGCTATGCCGGACAATTCTACCATTGTTACAGCAATAACTGATTTTTTGTTGGCTTCTAAAGTGATAGGTTCCCTTTATGGACCAACTTAATCATTGCGTGTAGTATTGATGGGACAGCTCTTAGTGAGTGCATCCATGATCGACCCAACAATAACGAGAAGGTAACTAGTATATCAAAATTGATAAATAACACTTTTGTAGATACTTCCCAACGGTAACTCTAGCCTCAAAATTTCCTCAAACTTCCATCTTCGAATCATCATATGCCTTGATGATGGTGCTTGAGCGTTTCAACATTTCCATGGAGAGACCGATATGCAGAAGGATCCTAAATGGGTACAAGTTTAAAAAAGAACAGTCATCCATAATTACACATAGAATATCTTAATCAAACATCTTGACCTTGATAAACAAGGCCTTATTGTGCTTAACTCCTTTGAGAGGAAGATCGAGGGGAAGATAATAGGTTTGAAGGTTTTACGTGATATTCCCCCTCCAACCAAACTACACATTGCGATAGGGGAACTAGTCAGGCTTGATTTCAATCAATTTCTTTATCAAAGTAATTATGTGATCCATTGAATCAGTCAACAGTTGCCAAATACTATATTTGGCTTGAGTTTGCTTTAATTGCTTTACAACGGATCATCCTTTAATTTCTCTTATATGCATGTTAAAGGTCTTGAAGATTGGGTCCACTTTAGTTTCCATCAATTTGAATACCCTTCCTTACATCAGGTTGGTAAATTCTACTACATCTAGTGACATGCATCACCTTCTTATCTTTGACATAAAACACATGGTCATCCTTGTTTTCTACATGGAAGATTGGGTATTGATCACTTTCATCATAGTCCACATCATTGAGATCAATAGGTTCGCTCATGGTTTGGCAAAAGGAATCGACCAGGTTGAGGTCAATAGGTTCCTTAGTCATGCAACAACTCTCAAGAACCTCTTCTTTAAATAAATTAGCTTGGATAATCCCATTTGAGTATGAAATCTGATGGTAGACCCGACTCAACAACGAGAATAGTTTCTTCAACTATTTTCTTATTTTTCAAATACTAGATGACATAAGCCTCGGAACCATCTATTCTAATCACATTCATTATCTTCCAAAATTGAGGTAAAGGGTTGTTCATGGTGCGAGCTCTCTAATCTTTCCTTCCTTAACGAGATTCCTTATGGTTACCAAGAAGGCCTTGTGGTTGTTTGTGCTATGAACTGTGGTCTCATGATAGCCATAAAAATTGCAAATGTCTTCAGATTAGGAGGAACAAAAGGAACCAAACTGCTCAACATGTTGATCTTTCTCAACTTTCCAAATAAAAAAACATACTATCTTTCTAAGGAGATATAACCAACATTGCTGCCTTGGGATATTTAGACAATAGCTACATAAATTATGATAGGGGGTAGAGATTTGGGCTTGTTTAGCTCTGGACATAGCTAGAGTAGGTGTAGGGTGCTTCCATGGGTTTCTTGTATCTATGAGAATACGATTTTTTCGGAGTGATGGTATTTCTTGATTTCTTCAAGGTAGCTTGTCTCTCAATCTATTCCATCTTCTTGTAGATGTCGGTGTAATTCTCATATTTATCTAATGCCATTTGAACTTGATAACATGGAAAAGCTCCTTCTATCATCTTCACAATCATCTCAGGGAAACTATGCTTGCTTCTCAATAAAGCTTTGGTAGCCATCCAACGCTCGTAATAAGATCGGAAAGCTTTACCCTTTTGCTTTACTTGCTCTAAATTTTGGATGGTGGTCTAAAGTTTGGATTAAACTCATAGTGTTCCAGGAAAGCTTTAGACATATGTTTCCAATAATGACGGACCTCGACGGATTGGGTAGCATACCATTCAGCGGTAGATCTAGTCAAAGTGCACGAAAACATTATAGTGAGTGCTCATCCATCAAGCCTTTCATTTTCATCACATTCTCATAGTTTTCCATGTGCACCAAAGGTGGACCGGTTCCTTTATAAGGGAGAAGCGATGGCATGTTAAAACTATTGGATAACAACTCAACCTCACTAGTGGCTACAGTCTCATATTCGACAGAGTTATGTTTTAGCAGATGATTGATGAGATTTTGAACTTAAGTAGATTTCTCCTTTCATTCGATGCTACCTACATCTTCGATGATTATCTTCTCCAGAACTTTCTCAATACTTTCCTTCTCAGCCATGGTGTTTTTCATAGATGACTATACTTGTTCACTAATACAGTTTTTGAACAAGTCAGAAGTCGGTGAGAGTTGCATTGACATCATTTGTAATGTTGGAAAGAGAAGTCATTTCTTTAATCTGGGAAGTGGACTTAGACTCAAAAGTGACCTTTCTTACTCAAAATGTTCAGAAACTGATTCATAATCCAAATGAGAACTTGTATCGACAACCTCTACTGAATTCAATTGTATGAACAAGATGTTAACTATTCCTCTTGCAAGTTGAGGTAAAACCAATGCGGGATTAGTTGGCTTGAGGGTTTATGTATGGGTGCATGGGGTATGAGTTATGAGGATGCATGTATGTTATTTTAATTAGTGACATGCAACATGGCTGAAAAATAAGGGGTCAATGCATATGTCATGATGCTTTAAGACTCAAACAAGACTTGTGTGTGTGGTGTTCAAAATAACAAACACATTAATACAACTCATAGGCATATAGGCTCCCAAATTACTAATGAAATATAGAGACGAGTTATTTAGAAGTATAACATAACAATCACATGTGAGGATAAAAATGATATGTATGGAATTATCATAGCGTAAAGATAGTCTAGACATAATGTTGGTATAACATCGATGTAGTATACGCATGGCATGTACATAGACAAAAAATGAACATGGAATGTGCGTGGTTAAACATAATTTAGATGAGAGAGAAATGATATATGTATGGTAAAGATGCACGTGATATATACATGGCATAAGGGTATCATATACGTGGTCTAGACATAGGAAATACATGGTATAAGCATGGTAAACCTACACTAGCATAGCACAAATGTGGGTTTAGGTGTAATCCATACATGCTATAAATAATTTGTAGATAGCCTAATCATGTGAAATATACATGGTTTAGACACGATGTTAACTTAACCATGGCATATTCGAGGTGAAATCATAACCTAAGTTATACATTGTATGGTACTATTTATGCATGGTTAATCACAGTATAACGTGAATATGACCTAAACTTGGCATAAGAATGGTAAAGAAAAAATAGACACAAGCATGCATAATTATACATGGTATAGGATTAGAGATAGACATGGTATTGCTTAATTTAATCATGGTATAGTTTGTAATAATATACATGGCATAGTCAAAATGATGACATGGAATAACCTAACATAATCGAAATGATGACATGATGTAGCCTAAGCTAAATATGGCATATTCGAACTGATGTGATGGCAAAACTTAAGCTAAACATGAAAAAATCAAAGTGATGATGTGGCATAACCTAAGCTAAACATGGTAAAATTACGTGGCATAACCTAAGCTAATTTTGGCAAACTCATGTGATGACATGGCATAACCTAAGTTAATTATGGCAAAGTCAGAGTGATGACATGGCATAACTTAAGCTAAACATAGCATAGGCATAAAAATTATACATGGTATAGATGTTGAATGTACATGGTATGTTGAATATGCATGGTATACTTAATCTAAACATGGTATAGTTTATATAAATATACATGGCATAGTCAAACGACGACATGGTATAACCTAAGTTACGCATGGTATAATTAAAGTGATGACATGGCATGACCTAAACTACACATGGTACAATTTATTAAAGTACATGGTATAGATGTTAAATATACATAGTGTAAATGGTGTTGGGATGTTCCATATGAATTTAGAGAAATGTATAAAATTTGTACATAAGTATATGAGACTCGATATGTGTGTTTGTGTCTACATAAAATTTTGTGGTTAGTGTTTGTGACTCAAACCATATTGATCATATAGCAAGTCATAAAAAGTAGCATGTAGCATGGCAACACGTATCACATAGCATGACATCAATTAGTATGGCAACACATATTATATAATTAATATCACAACATTGCAAACAAGGTATGATTCTTCCAACCATATCCCTCCAATCCTCTTTATTTCTCCAACACGTTGATTGGGTAAAGCTTCTATAACTAGGCTTGGATCTAAAACTTTGACATCCATAAGGGAATACAAAGTGCAACCTAAACTATTAATGTTTGTGAGTTGGGTAATCTTTGGGGAAAACAAGAGATATGGCTTACTATATGCAGGCTGAAAGTTGGGATGTTGATGTAGATGGTTCCCACAACACTACGATATACCTCAGATATCGTGAAGGGTATTGAGTGTACGATATATGGCTATGAGTGGATATCCATTGGGCACCCCTAAACTATGTGAAGGGTTTAAGCGATGTTTTCCTGAATAGACCAGTTTAAATAGGGCTTCCTTTCCTAAATACAAAATGTTCTAACTAATGCAAATGAATATGATATGTTAAATCAAGAATATTGGATAAAATTAACTTGAACAATTATTTTTGTACTTCATCAAATCTTTTAAACTTTAGAAATTAGTTTAATAAAAGGAAATCCCAGCAGAGTCGCCTCTGTGAGTGGATGACGTTTTCATGGGCCTAGCGAGCGGGTCGAGTCAATTGCTTGTTAGGGACATTCTAATACTATTCGAGAAATGCCGAGGATTTCTTCACATTAAAATTATTCCAAGTAAGGGTCAAGATACTTCTAAAATAATTTAAAAGATTTAGGATCCTAAATATCTAAATTAAGAAACAAAGTTACCACCTAGATTAGTTGTTCCAGAAAGATTTCTGTATAGCATCATTTCCAAGGACATGTCTATATCTTAAATTTAGAAATTCAGGTTCGGAAAAAGTTACCTACTTTATTATTCAAGTTAATTTCTTGTTATAAACCAAGATTATACCAATATTTTATATTTAACATATTCATATTGCTTATGATTCATTAAGAAAAATGAAGATAAGAAGAAGGATGTTATTTTAAGCCTGATCTTAGCTAAGCTAACACAACATCATGGAATAAAACATGTTTTTACGCTTAAATACTCATACAAATCTCATATAAGGTACTTAGAGTGAGTTGAAGTCAAAATCAGCTCAAGCAAAGCTACAAAACAAAGGTTAAATGGGCGAAAACATTGAAAATAGACATTCTGCCCTTGATTACGGTACACATAATTCGATCACTGTACCCCAGTCAGTGGGAACGGTATTGCGATCATGCCTACCCAACCGCAATCATGGACAGAATGTCCCAAAATAGGCTTTTTACATGCAGTTTTCAGTTTTTGGTATTTATCACTCAATTTTTAGCCAAGTTTACATGTTTAATTCAATTTTTAAGCATAAAAAACATGTATAAACGTGAATAAAGAGGTTGAAAATTCATGAACTTACCAGGAAGCTACACGCAACTCCTTAAGCTTTATGTAAGGTTCTAACACTTCTCAATGTACCAAATTGAAAATACCAAAAGTAATTGAAATAATTAAGTACAACAACAACCTGAGCATGGGGCTCGTTTAGAGCATCATATGTGAACGCACTTGCCACATTATGCATGTTAAAAGACAGAAAAATATGATTGTCAATTTTGAAATTGCCTCCATTAAAAACTTCAATTCTTGATAAATTATGGAAAGGATTAATATCAAACAGGCACAACGGCAAGAAGAACAACTAGAAAATCATTTCCCGAGCCTTCAGATTGAGGAGGGATAATATGAGGAACAACGAGAGGTAGAATGGGGAGGAACATTACCTGTACAAGCCATAGTAAACTATATCTTTTAAGATTGTTAATGAAATAGGTTGAAATATGACACTCGAACTGAACCTAGAAGAACAAAGCAACAACATAAATAGAAATAACATTAGCGAAGTAGAGTTATGCTAGGCACAATCGTTAAAGGATACTTTGATAGTTCCTTCCCAGATTGAATCACTCCTTCACCTCTATATAAATAGAGATGATATAGAATAAGAGGGGCTATGTATATATTTAGAAAATAAGATTGAAAGCAAGAAAGATGTATCTGTCAAACTACATGGAAATAGATAACCCCAAAGATAATATTTTAAAGGCAAAAAAATATGGTTATTGAAATATAGCTGTTAGGCATAAGCAAAAAACATTTTTGCATTAAACAAAATATAGTTGTTGTAATTTAACACAAATAGCTATCGAGAATTGAATGACAGTAAAAACAATCGGTTATAAATAAGGGATTTCAAAAGTTATATGTCAAAAATATACTCCAAATAAGAATAAGTATTATTTTCTCTGAAAAAATAATAAAAGGTTCCATGTATGGGCTTCTCATCATCCGCACAAAGGGGGAAATCGAATGATTTGCACTGGAAATAGCTTTGGGCGATTTCTCACATGTGCACAAGAGCCCACTTTATTTCTATAACAATCTTATAAGTCCATATGAAACATCTCAATATAAACTATAATAACTCAATTTAAGTTTTCCATGTGGGATAGAAACATTTTGAAAGTAACTTAAAACATCAAGTTTTCCAACACCTTCTTCATTACTTTTATGGAATAAGTAAATATTTAATAGACTCACCTCTTACAAGTTAAACATGATTTTGTTCTTGATCTTGCATCAATTATAATGCTGGAATTGGTTGAGAAACATCAAGTCCTCTTCCTTCGACATGGAAGTTTGCTCTTCTTTCAAGTTGACTTGGTTTCATTGTTTCAAATACTTGTGGAGTTATTTTTAGTCTTTTAATACCATTTAAGATATTTTATCGCTAATTTGCAATAATTTCTTTAACTATTTCTCTTACCTCCCCCTTCCTTTTCTCAAGAGAATCCATTTATAACAACAATGTTCTTAATTAGACATGGTCAAGAGTGTTTTTCAAAGAGAAATATTTGGCTCTGATGCCAAACTAATAAGGATTGTGAAAATGGATTTCAACATTTTTGACCTTAAACAAGTATACAATTTATTCGCTAGCCGCTCTTATTAGAGAATTAGACTTTCTTAAAAAATATCAAGCTCAAACTTCAAGGTTTTGAAAACAAAAATTGAGAGAAAACTTCTAGCTAGATATCATTGATATCAAAAATTTATTAAACTTATTAAAAAAATTTATGCTTTTGTGTATATATTCTAAACTAATACTAAATCTAATATGATAAGGAATCATAAATAATAAAATAATGATAAGTGATTTCTAAAAATAGATGATGAAATATTAATAACTAATTATTGGAGTGAGAGAGTGTTTCTCACGTGCCTATCTTTAGAATATTGATCTTATGTAATCCTCCTTGTATGGTGGTCAGAATCTACAAAACAAGGGGTGACTGTGGGGACTAGTTGTGTGATCAGCGTAGCCTCTTCGTTGCTTAAGTTATTAATGGATTTAAGAGAGGAGGCAGAGAATAATAATGTAGAGAGTAAGTAAGAATAATGTACCTCTAACATATGGTTGAGGTCTGTATATATAGGAGGTGAATGAGCCTAAGTAGTGATGGAGACGATCTCTATCACTAGGGGCTCATTCCTACTTGAAGTGTATCTCTTGTTTGAAGAGGTAGAGTTTACCTAGGATTAAATCCTTTGTCAGTTGGATAAGCATGGAAGATGACCTGACATATCTATGCTTGAGGGAGGTTCGGTGTGCTATCTCGATCACTTGGTGGGTATGAGTCACCCACGCGGTGATAGACGAGTGGAGGTCATGCTTATGGCCAAACCTTACTAAGTTATTAGAAGCCCCCCCGTAGGCATGAGAAAGTCCTTCTAGGTCTTTCTTCAATCAGGTGCGTATTTCTTATCTTTTTGACCGTGTAGCTTGCTTATTAGATAGCTTCAACCACGTCACTTGAGTTTTCTTCAAGCATCAGCCACATTGTTTGAACTCTCCTTAGTATGGTTACAACTGTTATGTGGGAGAGATCTACGCTGTTGATGTGAGGCCACACACCTTAGATCTAATGATGGAGATTAAGCGCCCTTTCAAACGTCAAATCATTTCTATAAAAGTGTTGTGATCTTCTCTCTCTCACCTTTGCATTTCATTTCTCTCAAAGCTCCTGATTTTTTTAACAATTTTAAAGGCATTCTCAGGCGATTTTAGCAACCTTGTTCTTAAACCGATCAACAACCTCTTTGCGTAATCAAGTAATTGTTCTATTTTCTCCTTTCTCTTCTGATTTGCACATTTCTCTCCTTATTTGGGATCACTTAGAGTTGGTTTCTGACCTGTTGATGTTCATGTTATTTCTAAAAATCTTAGTTGTGTTCTTCATGTTTATGTGGTTTTGATGTTTAGCTAAGTAAAAACTTTTTTGATTTGTTGTTTCCCCCTAAAACATAGCCTTAACCAAATTTGAAACTTTAGATTCACTGTTTGTAGCTTTAAGGCCAGCTCATGGAGATGGTAGAGTTTCAGCCTTGCCCATCCGGTAGTAATAGTAGTAGTAGTGTTAGTAGTGAGTGGTTTAAGTGGATGGAAAAGCATATTTTTAACATGTACTTAAAAAAAACCACTAAATACCACCACCTCACCTAATGTTAAACGTGTTAGGTTAAAGAAAAAGGCAAACTGAGTGATGGACTCTGAATCTTTGTCATCCGGCCGAATGTGAGATGGTCCTTCTTAGGTAGATCATATAGGTGAAGTTGAGAGTAGTGAATCATCAGGGTGATGGATGGAATTGTCTACACCTGAGCCATCCATGAAAGGGGAAAATTTTATGGATGAACTGGCTGTTGGAAGGGATGATCAAGCTTCACCAAGAGCTTAGTCTGGTGAGGAAGCTTCCACATCGATGGTGCCAGTTAAGGAGAGGAAGATGACCCCCTAGGTGGATGACATGGTCTCCATGGTTCATGAGCTCCACATCACTCATGAAGTCATAATGTTCGACTAGCTTCAATAGTGCCACGTCTTTCTTCCATCTGAGAACCAACGGGTGAATGTGCCATTACATGGGTACTTTAGTGTATATATGGACACAATGCGGAGTAGCTTCAGTTATCCTCTCCCTAAGTCAGTATATGAGTTGTTGAATGCGTGGGGAATATGTCCAGCTGAGTTGCATCCCAATGCACGGGCCAACTTGATGGGCCATTACCAATTGTGTATGGATCCCGGCTTCGAATTTAGCACTACCTTCTTTCAAAAGCTATGTAGCATAAAGAAGAACAAAAGGGAGGACTAATATCAACTGAATAAGCCACTAGGCTCAGGGTTCTACCGTTTCTTCAGAAGGCAAGATTCGAAGCATAATTTCAATGAGTTCATAACTTACATCCACATAGATGAGAATCATCCTACCTGACCCACCGAGTGGTCTACTGAGAAGCCGGCCAACTTGTATAGGAAAGCTCGCCAAGTCCACGATCCTAGGGTAGAAATTTTTAAGGGTTTGAAACCCAATATGTGGAGGCTGAGCACCGTCGCATGGGTATCAATTCAGGGTCATCATCTCTTAGCGCGTGACCCTAAAACAAGCGAGATAATTTACCTACAGAATCATGATCCACCGACTGATACTTATCTGTTCATTCTTTGTATTTCATTTTTATTTTAGGCATGTCAACTCCTGAACAAATTATTGTTTATCTTTTAGCCACTAAGAAGAAAGCGATGAGGAATCAGAGACCAAACCGGTAGTTACGAATGTAAGAGTTGCTGGTTGGCCTGAAGCAAGCGTGGGCTCTTCCACACCAAAACGCCACATGGCGAGGATCTTCAATGATCTGGTTGCTTCCAAGAAGTAGAAGACAACTCTAGTATCACCATAGAAAATACACCTCATTCTTACCCATCTCAAAACCTTAATGATCCGGCTTTCATTTCACTAATTTTTGTGTTTACCAGGTTGTTGAGACGGCTTCTCGCTCTCTCAATCGGTCTCCACCAAAGCACTCTTTGGTGGATGTTTTTGTGAAGGAGGTACCTGACGTTGACTACCAGGACCTTAGGATCTAGTCTCTCCTCAAGGGCTGCTTTCCTCTTCCAAATGATGAGGAAAAGCTAAAGGATGAGGCAACCGCCGTTTTGTCAACTATCCTCTTTCATGACCTTACCACCATACATATTTCACATCATTTTTCCTTCAAATTTTTCTTACCTAGTATGTATTGATCGTTCATCTTGTTATGTTCAAGGTGATGTCATGGATGCGTGAGCTCATTCACCGGGTTCGCAAAAGACACCCAATATGAGATGCGGTATAAGACGGTGGTGGCACAATTTAAAGAGCTAGAGGAAAGCTTAACACTGCAATGCGAAAGGAGGAGGAGGCTGAAAGTGCCCAAGTGAGGACAAAGAAAGATGCTGAGAAGGTGGCTGAGTTCGCAAAGAAGTTTGAAGAAGCGATTGTGAAAGTTACCGAGCTAGAGGAGGCCTCAGCCAAGTTAGAGGAGGAGAGGAAGAATGATGTGGCACCAGAATTGAGCATTGAGCATTTCTGGAAACAATGACTTTCTGTTCTTTAGGGCCATAGAAGGTATACCCCATAGTCTCCTTAGGGTAACCTACAAACAAACATCTATCAGACTTAGCACCGAACTTATCTGAGCTTGTTCTTTTAACATATGTAGGACATCCCCAAACTCTTAGGTGAGAAAGAGTAGGTTTCTTACCATACCATAACTCGTATGGAGTTTGATCCACTGATTTAGAGGGCACTCTATTTTGTATATAAACTGTGCTCTCAAGTGTATTACCCCAAAAGGATCTGTTGAGTTCTGCTTGGCTCATCATGGACCAAACCATATTGAGTAGGATTTGATTCCTCCTTTCTGACACTCCATTGTGTTGGGGTGTATAAGGAGGTGTCTATTGGGATAAAATACCATTATCCCTTAGATAACCCTGAAACTCCTGGCTTAAGTATTCACCGCCTCGATCAGATCGAAGGGTCTTGACAATTTTCCCAAGCTGTTTCTCTACTTCAGTTTTGAATTCTTTAAAATCATAAAAAATTTCAGACTTATGCCTCATAAGGTACAAATAACCATATCTCGAGTAATCATCAATAAAGGTTATGAAGTAGACGAAACCCTCATGTGTCTTAACACTCATTGGACCACATACATCAGAATGTATTATTTCCAAAGTACTAGTGGCACGCTGACCTTTTCCTTTGAAAGGTTTCTTAGTCATCTTCCTTTTTAAACAAGGTTCGCACACACCATAGGAAGCCCATTCCATTGGGCCTAAGTCTCCACATTTGTGTAACTTAGTTAGGCGAGTCTCATTTATGTGGCTTAGACGACAATGCCATAAGTAAGAAAATTTTTAATAATCTAATTTTGATTTCTTAACAATGTTCATGTTTAGAATTTCAATTTTAGTATCTAGAACATAGATTCCATTCAAAGATATTCCATAAGCATAAAGAATATTGTCACGCTGAATTTGACATTTATTATGAGAAAATAAAATTTCAAATCCTTCTGTTGCTAGAAGTGCAACAGAAATAATATTCCTAGTGACAGCTGGAATATAATAGCAATTTTTCAAAATGAAGACTAGACTACTAGGCAAACGAAGGCTATATGTCCCTATAGCTGTTGTAGCAACCCGTGCTCCATTTCCAACTTTAGGTCTATTTGCCACTTTTCTACTGATAATATAAAAGTTCTAAATATGAACTAGTGTTGTCATTACCGCTTATCAAATCAAAATGATGATATCTGCAAGTATATAGTTGCAATGTAGTTCAAAAAGATATCGATCCCACAGGGAAGATATTCGGCTCTATGGATCAACTAGAGTTACGGAAGAAAAGAAAATAAATTAAGTTGAAAGATTTAAATGGTAGATCGATGAATGGACAGATGCATGAACAAATTAAATGTAAAGCATATAGATATTCCCCAAGAACAAGTATAGTAGAGTAAAATATGCAAAATAATCAAGAATGTTTTATTGAGTAGATAACTTCAACAAACTCGGTTCTATACGTCCAAATATCCTATAATTCACAACAGAGTAACACATGAAATGACTTTTCTAAATCTAAGGTAAATGAATGAATTATGACACTTATAAAAACCTGGACAACAATATTACTATGCTTAGTAAGGGTCGCTCTCACATAGCCATATTCAACAAGTTACGACTCCAAAAATGTTGGCTCACTAAACAGCATTAATAATCAAAGATCCAATGATTATATACAATCTTGTTAACCCCGAAACTACTCTTAAAGTTAACTTGAAAGCATATAACTTTATTAATATAAGTGACACAAGATGAAATACTCGTTATGACACATAGACATATCATGAAGTTTGAATTAGAAAGTATAAGTAGAAAACAAAGTAAATTTGTAAGGTATGAAAGTGAAAGCTAAAGTTGATCAAATCGTATCTACTCTTTAATGGGAGTCGTCAATTCCCGTAATTCTTATATCTACTTTGAATTCGGTCTCGACTCGTACAGAACCTCCGCTAGGATGCTATTCTTTGTGAATACTGAACAAATGAATGTTGAAGAACAGAAACTTTTATTGATAAGTGCTTTGCAATTACACTCATACAACAATCGCTCGAATTTGTGGATAAATCTTGTGATTGAAACAAGAATCAAATCACTTATACATTTTTCTCTCTAACACTTTGAACTAGCAAAATCTATATAACTTTCACTCTCTATCATGTATCATATGCTCTATTGAATTTCACCACCATACATTGCACGAAATTGGTTTATTTGAACCTCTATTTATAGAGTGTGAAAGGTTGCATTTATCCAAACGAACAATCATGTCCATTGGTGAAGGGTTGCATCATCTTCATGTAATTGGATGTAAGATTTCATCCTTATCTTCAATGGATAGGCACCTTTTAGTGGTTCATTATCTCCAAAAGGTATCTTTCCAAAAGGTATCTTTTCATTGCGCTCATACTCTAAACAAAAATTTTGTTTGAAATATGAACCAACATTGAACTTGTAATACCTAACACTTACAATGACCTTGGAGCATATGTTAGTATAGTATAGGTATGGATAAAGTATAAACAACATAAAATCAAGAAAAAATTTTATTCTTCAATTTTTTTAATTTTATTTGATTTTTTTTGGATTTTTCAGATTTTATACAAACGCTCCCCCACACTAGAGAACACAATGTCCTCATTGTGAGAGACTTAATAAAAAAGAAACTAAACAAAAAACAAAAAAAACAAACAACTAGTCTAAAAATTGAAAAAGAAAAGAAAAGCTTACATTTATTATGAAGGAGAATCCAGGAGACTAGGAGTAAATTGACAATTTTTTTTTCTAAAGAATGATAGTAATTTTCGAAGCATCGACTTATTACTCTTCTTTAGAATATTCATGTCTTTCTTCATTACTCCAAGTTCCGCTTGGCAATTGTCTAACTTTTGCTGTATATCCGCCTTCCAATCTTTCGATGCTTCTTCTTCTTCTTCTTCTTCCTCTTCATTCATCGGAGCATTGCCAGGACGATGTCTAGCAATTGGATCGGATGGACCAGCCGAAGTTTCCTCATGAGTTGAGATTAGTTTCCTCGTACAGTTGGAGTAAGAGTAGAAAGAAAAGATACCATTATTCTCTTGAAGAAGTCCGATATTTTTCAAATAATTCCCATCCATATATCGAAAATACAAACAAGGTCGTTGAACAAATGGAAGTTCGTATCTCTCTCCCATTATAATGGCAGTTATAATTTCGGCCATCCCAATCTTATTCCTCATGATTGTTGAATTTTTCTTCATCATCTCCCATATAATATCCACGAACTCCACTTTTTGCTTATTCATCACATAAGATAGGATAAAC
This sequence comes from Euphorbia schlechtendalii, assembly GCA_949673415.1. Lineage (NCBI taxonomy): Eukaryota > Viridiplantae > Streptophyta > Magnoliopsida > Malpighiales > Euphorbiaceae > Euphorbia > Euphorbia schlechtendalii. Next base: position 17,240 of record CATIWQ010746618.1, on the reverse strand, counting down.
AAATCTCTCTTTTGGACCTTCGTGTTCTCCACCAGATAAAATACCGAAGTGGCGAGGTATTTGTAAAGCAGGAGAATACATTCATCCTTAATCAATTTGTTTGGGGAATTTTTGGGATCGAAAGCTCACTTACCCATTGAATCTGCCCAAACTCGATTTGCTAGAAATGAATCTATCATACTTGATGAATTTTCAATTTCAAAACCAAACCAAGCATTCATCATAGCTCTTGTGATAGTATGTTGTCTTCCTTAGTTGCGAAATTGAATAGCCCTCTTCTTGTTGTCTTCAAAATCGAATGTCACAAGACATTCCATAATCCACTCGCGATGTTGTGGAAATCGCATCCCCACAAATTATCTTAATCCAAGCTCAGATATATACATCCACGTTTGCTGATGGAGGCCCAATGTCTCTAAGAAAACCAAGTCAAGAAAAATCATTCCTTTTATCTCTAGTTTGTTCAAAACTTGAAATCTTTTCACTTCCTCACGTGTCAAGATTGGAAAAGGACAACCGTATTCTTCTTGAAAATTTAGAATTTCTCTTCTTTGGTTGGTTGATTTCTTAACACGAGTCATAGTTGTTTTTGAAGTAAGGTTTGAAAAGGATGAAAATTGTAGAAGAATAGAGATGTTTGTGAAAGAATTAGAACTTAAGAAGACTTGTAGGAAGGTTGTGGTGGTTATGAGTTCAATCTAGACCTTTATATAGAGGTCTAATAGGTCTTTGATTGGTCAAATTAGTCAATATAGCCATTTTCCCTTTAAACTAGTCGTTAATGGTAGTTTCAGCCATTTGTCACGTGTTAATCGCGATCTGCGACGGTCATATTTTTTTTCATGTCGCGATCGCGAAGTCATGTCGTGATCGTAACTTTCTTCAAAATAGGAACAGAAGGTTTTACGCTTAAACTTCACGAGCGCGATCTACAGTCGGGATCGTGACCTTCTTTAATCCTTGTATTTCTTCAATTTTTAGACTTAATACCTAGAAAAACTAAGAAAAACAAACATATTTAATATAAATAATAAATATTCGCTTTTTACAAACCTAGAATGATGATGGTGAAGATAATAATTGAACATCAACGTCTTGTTGTTCAAAATTATTTTTGAGATAAGGTTTGAATCTTTGGCCATTGGCTCAAAATATTTCTCCATTTTCGGCTTTCAATTCCAATGCTCTATTGTCAAATACCTGAATAACTTCGTAAGGTCCCTTCCAATGAGATTTGAGTTTTCCAGGGAACAAGCAAAGTCTGGAATTATATAACAGAACTTTATCTCCAATCTTAAACTTCTTTTCCCGTAGTTTTGCATCGTACCATCATTTTGTCTTCTCTTTATAGATCTTTGCATTTTCATATGATGACAAACATAGTTCTTCTAACGCATTTAAATCCAACTTTCTTCTTTCACCAGCTTTGTGCAAACCCATATTAAATTCTTCAAAGCCCATAAAGCCTTATGCTCTAATTCTATCGGTAAATGACAAGCCTTTCCGTAAACCAACTTGTAGGGTATCATACTAATAGGTGTTTTAAAAGCTGTTATGTAAGCCCATAATGCATCATTTAACTTAGTAGACCAATCCTTCCTAGAATTCGAGACAGTCTTTTCGAGAATTCACTTAATTTCTCGATTAGAAATTTCTACTTGACCACTAGTTTGAGGTTGATATGGGGTGGCAACCTTATGATGTACTCCATACTTATGAATCAAGCTTTCAAAAGTCTTATTGATGAAATGTGAACCTCCATCACTAATTATTTTCATAGGAACTCCAAATTTACTAAATAATTGCTTAAGAAACTTAGCAACTACTCTAGCATCATTCTTACCATATGCGCTAGCTTCAACCCATTTTGAAACATAATCAACCACAACCAGAATGTAATTATTACCTTTAGAGTTAGGAAATGGTCCCATGAAATCTATACCCCAAACATAAAAAAGATCCACTTCTAAATGTTTTTTAATGGCATCTCATCTCTTCAACTTATGTTTCCTATTGACAATTATCACAATTCTGAACAAAATCTCTAGCATCCTTGAATAATGTTGGCCAATAAAACCCACTCTCTGAAACTTTAGCACTGGTTTTTGCTGGTCCTAAATGTCCTCCATATATGTTATCATGGCAATGACTTAAAACTGAAGAAAAGTTAGTATTATCTATACATCTGGGAATAATACCGTCGGCACATACCTTAAACAAATAAGGGTCATCCCACATATATGATCTAATATTTTTAAGAAATTTCTTCTTACATTCAGAATCTAAATCTGAGGGTAAAGTATGCGTAACCAAATAATTTGCAAAGTCGGCATACCATGGACTAATAGTATGTTTAACAGACATAAGATTTTCATTTGGAAAAAGTTCATTAATGTCACCAATTTCACTTATAGGTCCCTTATCATCTTCAAAACGAGATAAGTGATCAGCTAAAGTATTCTCACTTCCCTTTATGTCCCTTATTTCTAAGTCAAACTCTTGTAAAAGAAGGATCCACCTAATTAATTGTTCGCCACTTTTCTACTGATAAGTTTAATAACTTGTTCGCAAGATTTTGGCTTTAACGTACATGTGTTCGTAAGATTTTAGCTTTAAAGTACAGGTGTTGTCAATACCACTTATCAAATAGAGAAATGATGATAATTGCAAGTATACAGTTGCGATGTATTTTTAAAAGATATCGAACCCACAGGGAAGGGACCAGTTCTAAAGACTAACAAGAGTAACAGAACAAAGAACATAAAATAAATGATTTTATTATTTATTGGGTAGGATGGGATATGATGGTGGATAAATGTATATAGATTAGAGTAGAAGAAATTAGTATAGATTATCCCTACGAACAAGTATAGCAAAGAAATCATGCAAAGTCAACAAAGATATTACGTACACTAAACTAATTTAACAAATTCGGTTCTAGATATTCAGATATTCAATTATTCACCGCAGTGCAACACATGAAATGACTTTTCTAAATCTAGTGCAAACGAATAAAGACTATTATATAAACCTGGATAACAATACTAATATGCTTGGTACGGGTCGCTCTCACATAGCCATATTTAGTAAGTTACTATTCCAAAAATGTTGGCTCACTAAACAGCGTTATAATCATAGATCTAGTGATTATACACAATCTCGTTAACCCCGAAACTACTCTTAAAGTTAACTCAAAAGTATATAACTTGATTAATATAAAGACTCAACATGAAATACACATTATGACACAAACATATCATAAACTTCAAAATAGGAAGTATAAGCAAAAAACAATGCAAAGTTGTAAGGTATGCAAGTGAGAGCTAAAGTTGATCAAACCGTATCCACTCATAAATGGGAGCTGTCAATTCCCGCAATTACTACGTCTACTTTGAATTCGGTCTCGACTCGTACAAAACCTCTGCTAGGATGCTATTCTTTGTGAATATCGAACAAACGAATATTGAAGAACGAAAACTTTTATTAATAAGTGATTTGCAATTACACTTATACAAAAATTGCTCGAATATGTAGAGAAATCTAGTGATCGAAATAAGGTTCGATTCACTTATACATTTTCTCGCTAACACTTATGAACGTAGCGAAATCTACATGATCTTCACACATATATACCCTCTATGTCACATTAAGTGCCCACACACCATACATGCCATGAAAATGGTTGAGTTTGGAGCCCTATTTATAGAGTATGAAGGGTTGCATCTATCCAAACGAAGAGTTCTGTCCATTGGTGAAAGATTGCATCACTTCATTGTGATTGGTTGAATTGGGTTGATCTTATCCACAATGGAAAGGCACCTTTCCATGATTGGTTGACTTCCAAAAGTTGTCTTAATGTTTGGTAGTTAATGGCAGTTGATCGTTCTTATCTGGCTGGTGGTTGTGAGAAGAGTTGACAAAAAAATGGTCAAAGTCGCGGCTGCGAAGTACATGTCACAACCATGAATATTTGGTTGGCAACTTTCTATTTTGAAGAATACTAAGTCACGACCGTGAATTGTGTTTTTCTTAAGAATCCTTCTTGTAACTTTACCGATCTTTGACAGCTTCGATCCTAAGCCAAATCCTTAAGTTCCACACATCTTTTTGCACCTTTTTCAATCTTTTTTTATAGATTTCCAACTTTAATCATTTTACTTCCAAGATTTACCTAGTACCTGCATTTGGATAAAAAACAACTACATACCACGTGAAATCTTTTATATGAAGTATAAAAATGAGTTAAACTATGGTGTTTAATGTGTAAAATTATCATAATAATAAGTGTAATTATACACTTATCATTAATCTAGGTTTGGTATCTTTCTTAGCAAACAAATATCTCAAAGTAGCATGATCTGTATAAACTATTACTTTAGATCCAATCAAATATGATCTTAATTTATCACATGCCTATACGACTGCTAACAACTCTTTTTCAATGGTGGCGTAATTGCATTGTGCAGAAGATAAAGTGTGACTCGCATAATAAATTGCATGCAAATTCTTTTCATATCTTTGATCTAATACACAACCAACAGCAACATCACTAGCATCACACATTGATTCAAATGGCAGAGACCAATTTGGTTTAATAATTATGGGTGCCGAAACTAATGATCGCTTTAAAGTGTTGAAGGCTTTTAAATAGTCATTAGAGAAATCGAACTTCACATCTTTAACTAATAAATTAGTTAAAGATTTAGCTATAACTGAAAAATCCTTAATAAACCTTCTGTAAAATCTAGCATGGCCTAGAAATGATCTTGTTCCCTTAACATTTATGGGAGGAGGTAATTTCTCAATGATCTCGGTTTTCGCTATATCTACATTAATTCCCTTCTCATCTATCTTATGAACTAAAACTATACCTTCATTAACCATAAAACGACATTTTTCCCAATTCAATACCAAATTAGTTTCCTCACATCTAGCAAGTACTTTATCCAAATTTTATAGACATTTCTCAAAAGAATCTCCATATAAAGAGAAATCATTCATGAAAACTTCCATAATATCCTCCACATACTTACTAAAAATAGCTGAAACAAACCTTTGAAAAGTAGCTGGAGCATTGCATAACCCAAAAGGCATTCTTCTATAAGCAAATGTACCAAATGGAAATGTAAAAGTGGTTTTGTCTTGGTCATCAAGCTTAATATGAAATTGAAAATATCCAGAGAATCCAACAAGAAAATGGAAAATTGTATGAACTGATATCCTTTCTAACATTTGATATATAAATGGTAAAGGGAAATGGTATTTCCTAGTGGATACATTTAATTTTCTGTAATCAATGCAAACTCTCCATCCAGTTGTTGTCATAGTAGGAACTAAGTTACCCTTTTCATTCTGAACTACAATAATACCTCCCTTTTTCGGAACACATTGAACAGGACTGACCCATTCACTATTTGAAATCGAATAGATAATTCCTGCATCTAGCAACTTAATAATCTCCTTTTTAACAACTTCCTTCATGTGAAGATTCAATCTTCTTTGCCTTACTATCTTAGGTTTACTATCATTCTCCAAATTAATAGAATGCATCACTATATTAGGGCTAATCCCTCTAATATCCAAAATTTGCCAACCAATACTCCTTATTCTACCCCTTATTGTCTCCAATAATGCTTCTTCTTGCAAATCAGATAACTTACTAGAAATGATAATGGGTAAGGTATTGTTACTTCCTAAAAATGCATACTTCAAATGACTAGGCAACTGCTTCAACTATACTAAGAGTGGTTTATCTATAGAAGGTGGTATATGATCATCTTCTCTAACTAATTTTTCAATTTCAAAGGAATATTCTAAATTTTCATGGGATTTAGATGTTGACTCTTCATGAGATGTAACATGATAAATTTCATCAACGCATGTATATTTAAGTTATCAATCATGTAATCACCACAAAACTTATCCCAATGCATGTTAGTAAACATTTTAGACACAAAATGCAATAACAAATAGATATATAAATGAAATTAAAGAAAAATATAAAAATGTACCGTAGTCTTCCAATATTTGATCTCTAGAACGCACTTGCCTTCCACGGCAGCGGTGCTAAAAACTTGTTCGCCACTTTTCTATTGATAATATAAAACTTCTAAATATGAATAGGTGTTGTCGGTATAGCTTATCAAATAGAAAAATGATGATAACTGCAAGTATACAGTTGCGATGTACTTTTTAAAAGATATCGATCCCAGAGGGAAGGAATTCAGTTCTAAGGATCAACTAGAGTTACGGAACAAAAGAAAATAAAATAAGTTGAAAGTTTTAAATGGAAGACTGATGAATGGACAGATGCATGAACAGATTAGATGTAAAGAATATAAATATTCCCCAAGAACAAGTAAAGTAGAGTAAAATATGCAAAATAATCAAGAATGTTTTATGCACTAGATAACTTCAATAAACTCGGTTCTAAACGTCCAAATATCCTATAATTCACCGCAAAGTAACACATGAAAAGACTTTTCTAAATCTAGGGTAAATGAATTATGACACTTGTAAAAACCTGGACAACAATAATACTATGCTTAGTACGGGTCACTCTCACATAGCTATATTTAGCAAGTTACCACTCTAAAAATGTTAGGTCACTAAATAGCGTTATAATCACAGATTCAGTAATTGTATACAATCTTGTTAACCCCGAAACCACTCTTACAGTCAACTTGAAAGCATATAACTTTATTAATATAAGTGGCATAGGATGAAATACTTGTTATGACTCATAGACATATCATAAACTTTGAATTTGAAAGTATAAGTAGAAAACAAAGTAAAGTTGTAAGGTATGCAAATGAAAGCTAAAGTTAATCAAGCCATATCCACTCTTTAATGGGAGTCGTCAATTCTCACAATTCCTACGTCTACTTTGAATTCGATCTCCACTCATATAGAGCCTCTGCTAGGATGTTGCTCTTTGTGAATATTGAACAAATGAATGTTTAAGAATAGAAACTTTTATTGATAAGTGCTTTGCAATTAAACTCATACAACAATCGCTCGAATTTGTGGAGAAATCTAGTGATTGAAACAAGAATCAAATCACTTATACATTTTTCTCTCTAACACTTTGAACTAGTGAAATTTATATAACTTTCACTCTCTATCATGTATCATATGGTTTGTCGAATTTCACCACCATACATTGCACAAAATTGGTTGATTTGAACCTCTATTTATAGAGTGTGAAAGGTTGCGTTTATCCAAATGGACAATCATGTCCATTAGTGAAAGGTTGCATCATCTTCAAGTTGGATTCAAGATTTCATCCTTATATTCAATGGATAGGCACCTTTTCATGGTTTATTATCTCCAAAAGGTGTCTTTTCATCTGAGAATTGATGGCAGTTGATCATTCTTATTCGGTGGTTGGAAGTTGAGAAGAGTATATCAAATCCGTCATGATTTGCGAGTGTGACATACATGTCATGATCGTGAATGTAAGTTTGTAACTTACTGCTTGTGAAGAATGATAAGTCACGATCGTGATAGATATTCGCGAGCGTGACTTAGCCAATCGCGAGTAAGAATCACGATCGTGATTGATGCTTTTCTTCATGATTCTTCTTTGCAACTTTACCGATCTTTGACAATTTCGATCCTAAAGCCAATTCCTTGCAATCCATTAATCTTTTTTGCACCTTTTTCACTCTTTTTGCATAGAATTCCATCTTTAATCATTTCACTTCTAAGATTCACCTAGTTTCCGCACTTGCATAAAAAACTACATACCACGTGAAAATCTTTTATATGAAGTATAAAATGACTCTAAACCACATCATTTTATGAGTAAAAACATAAAGATAACAAGTGTAATTATACACTTATCAAGGTCCATTTCCCTCTTTGCAAGCCTCAAACTGTTCGGCAATCCCTGCACAGAATTACAGATATGAGTACCACAACGAGTTTCAAATACCCAAGTAGACTCATAGGGATCTGTAGAGAAACTCTCTAGTATGAACATACCTCCAAATGTTAAAGCCAGAGCTATCATCATCCGATGAGCTTGTTTCAAGAGAAACATTTTCTTTCTTCAATTCTAACTTCCTCATGAGGTTTCTCTTGACTTTTAAACCTTTTAGTTTCTTCAACTTAAGGTCCTTAGCATTGGCTTCTCTTTGAGTTTGTTTCTAAACTCAATTTCATAAATCTTGAGCAAATCCATGAGTTGGTCAATGTACACTTAGGAGAACACTCCTTGAGCGTCTTTTTGAAAGAGTAATATTTATTGGGTAATAAACTCAATACCATCTTTTTCAAAGACTACTCACTGTCCTCAACTCCCAACTCTCTTAGTTTCTCGAAGCTATCATAAATTTTTATAACCAACTCTACTGCTGAGGTGTCTCACCACAATCTGATGTGGAATAGTTCATTCTCTAAACTTTCCACTAACTTAAGATGATGAATCATGGTTGCGAAATCCAACCCTTGGTACATTTGCGCATACCTTGGAAGCACATGATCTAACATGAGTTTTGTCAGAAACTCACAGTTTCCGTTTTGCTCCTCGTAATCATTAATCTCACATGAAAAAGCATTCTTGCCAGGGTGTTTGGGACTAGGATCAGTTAAAAAAGTCCATGTAGTAGTTCTGAAGAACTCCTCTAACAGTCTCAAACCACTCATTGAAGTTATAAACATCATATTTGATGTCGTTAGGAGGGCCAATGTCAATGCGAGTATTTTCGTTAGTGATCATATTCAACCTAGATATAACATAGAATTTGTTTAGACATTAGGCATATGTACATGCATTTAATATAAGGTCTTTAATTAAACACATAATTTCCTACTATTTTATCAACATTTAAATAACCATTTCTATTCAAATACGGGATATTTGGTTGAACCAATTTTCCTTTGTAGGTAGCATCCATAGTTACTCATCATAACCCCCACTATTGCAGGTCAAGTCATAACAATATAACCATGTTTGGAACCCGTCCATTTGCATCTCTTGCAATTGATAATCTATTTGAGTTCTCTTTCTCGAGACGTGCATACCCAATTGTACGACTCCTCAAATGTGTATCTAATTCAGCATTAGCTCCAATAATATAAATAACTAACCCTTTTCGGTTAAGCATTAACCCCATCTAGTTTCATGACCAAGAACATGTTAAGGGAAGACATGTTTTACATGTGCTTACATCCGTTAATAAGGCTCATATCACGACTTATGACGGGAAGACATTTTTCCACCTTAATATAGTTGTAGGGAATTCATTGGTGCCACTGGTCTCGCCCTAGTCTAGGTCTTATATGATGGATATGATTATGAAATAATAATTTCGGGCTATTAGGAATTATTAACTCTAAGGGAACATGCTCTGAATGGTATATCATAATCATTCCATTATGCCTAGAGTCCACATAGCATGCAAAACAAACAAGGTCCATGTTTAAGTGTTTTTGCACCTATGTCTACATGTTTTTATATTAACAACTAAAACCACATTTATAAAGCCATATGCGGAATAAATTCCCATACTAGAAATTGACTAAATCATAAACATCCCTTCCAAGTAGGAGAGGCTCCCTTGAAGTGAATGAGTACCCTTATCCATTCCTTACCAAAATTACCACGGGTACTCTGAATCGTTATACTACGGATAATTATGATTTAAAGATTTCGTTCTTAATAAAGTGAAGTACGGGATGACTCTTAATTAAAGCATTTACTCGTGTGGTAAAACATTGCTAATTTCATATGATAATTACCTAGACTAAGTTTGAGCAAAACCTTAATCTAGTTATCAAATCATTTTCTATAACAGGAATTGAAAACCTAAGTCATGCATGGTAAATTTAATTAATTCATAGAAAATCACATTTTAACGTATTACAATCAATCATGCATAGCATAAGGCAGGCTCTGATACCATTGTTGGTTAATCAAGATAGTAATTGAACATGCATAGGTTGCAAGGCAGAAATCAAAAACTTAAAATTAACTTGAGGATATCCTAAGCATGCCATGATTGTTATAATCTAGGTTAAAATGTTCCATAGATGCTTTTAGGTTTATAAAACATATAAAGAAACCTAGCATCTAAAGATTAAAGCATTACTAGTTGATGCGTGCTTGATCTCTCTTTTGGTAGCGGTGTTCCCTTTCGAGCAATTCCGATAGTACAAGCTTCCAAACTAGGAGAGCCTCTATGACTTGATCCACACAGATCTTCACCGACCAAAACCTCAAAGAGGTAGAACCCATTGATTAATAGCAGTTGCTAGACAACCTCTAAATCAACCTGAAAATCCGAGGATCTCACACAACAAAAGAAGAGGAGAGTAGAAATCAGAGAGAAAACAAGCTCAAAGCTTTTTGGTGTGTGTAAATAATGAGAGGTTAGAATCCTATTTATAGGGAAAAAGTGGGAGTGTTAGAATCCCATTATAACTCCTACATGGGATAGGATAAATCCTATCCCATGCAGGTGGGTCAGCCGCGCGCGTAAGGTAACCCGCAGGTTTCATGAGGGAAGCTTATACGGGCTTCCCTCATTAGCCGTAAGCACTGCCGTGGGCATCGCTAGCTCACGGGCTTGCTAAGCGCATTAGTGGCCTGTGAGCTTTTTAACTCATGAGGCAGTCGTGTGGGCCCCACCTCGAATAACCCGTGTTCTTTTCAAGGCCCACTTGGAATGGGAAAATATCCCTTGCTCGCTTTGACTATATTTTCCCTATCTTTTCATTATTTCTTTGAATTATTAATTCGGTTAAACCAATTAATAATTCCTCTCACTAATTTCATAACTTATATTTTCGGGATAGACCCAGTCCATAAGTTCTTTACATGGTCCGATAAAGACCCAAAGTGTGTGACCTCATAGGATCCCAAAGTATAGAGCCGCTAGAGTTTAACCTAAGCTTGGCTTCCCGTCCTGGAACCTTTAGTCTCAGTGTTCTATACCATTATGGAAAGCGATAGCTCTAGATGATAAAATGGGCTTTCTAGCAAAGGCATATAATCCCTCGATACTTGAACATCACGTGCCTATGACTTGATCTGGTTTTGCAGTAGTAACCAGTACAATACACTCCTTCCATCATGTTAAGTACCATATAGTATATTGAGCTCGGATTAAGTATCAGCTCATGTCATAGCCGTAGCTATCCGAGAATTAGACTCGTTCATTGAGAACACCATTCAGAGGTTTTGTATCTTGATTGATTAGAAACCCGTTCCATCAATCGTATACTTTGATCAGAGGTTTATGAGTGTGACATTTCAACAAGGGGACCTAACGTATATCTCCATTATATTACTATATCAAGAGCGATGGATCCCATCTTAACTACACAGCTTACCAACATGTGATCATCGCTATACCCGTAATCACCCATGTCATCCTGATCGCCAGGGTATAAATAAGTATGACCCAAAGTATAGCAACTCCTACATAAGGTAACCGATATCTTAGGTCTGAGGAGACTCATACTGCTATTGCAATAAGACATGACACCAACACATGGATATAGTTATTTTTGAGTGTTTGTCTTATAGTTGTCTCCAATGTATTACCTGAATACATTCATGTGTTAACTCAAGGTACCACCTTCAGCTCGTGAGGTGGTCTGCTTGGATCTAATCCAAGGAGTAAGCCTACACATGTTAGTCTATCCGTTTCATTGATGTCCAGTCTCAATGAAACTACGATTAGGAATACTTAGACTATTCGTAGTAACACGTATGTGTAGTTCTGACTCCACATAGCTCTCACTATGTTCTTGCACTTTTACTCTATGAAGTGATTATGGACTTTGTCTCATTCGTGTGCATATACATATTAAGACATATATGATACTAGTGAGATACAATAATAAATAGAAAGCACTAATAAGTAACAAAGATGTCTTAGTTATTATTGATAATCTGAAACCGTTTGTACATTATAGCTAATAAAGACATATCGCTCTAATTACCTCTAGGGCATACATCATGATTAACATTACCCCACTATCCATGAGCCACTGTGTTCCATTTGGTGGGTAGTGGATGTATGGTGAGGAGATAGTGTGGGGTTATTGTATGAACTGGATCAAGAGGTTGAACATTGGCATGCTATGTGGCCATGACCCTGATAGTTGTGACACCAGAAGGACGAGATATCGAGAGGAGCTGATGTTGTCTGGCGATTTGATATGTAGATGGTAGAATTAATCTTAGTCATAGGCTATCTATGAGATGATTGGGTCTAATGTGTTTGGAGGAATTAGCCTCTTTCACAGCCATGACTCTTGTTGGTCACAGAATTTGTTCGAGTCATGTAGTGTGCAATCTGGGTGTTTATCTCATCAAGGATTGCTTTCTCACATTAGATATGCGCTCCTCTGTCAATAGAGTGCCAAAGCGATCATCAAAACTAATGGTCCGAGAGGCTAGGGAATGACAGAATTCCCTTAATAGACCACGAAGACCATCCAATATAGCGTCTACTAAATCTTCCTCAGAGATTGGATTCTAGAATGAGGCTAACGATCTAAAATTGACTTAGCACGGTGCATAAATTTGTAAAAGTTTCGGATTATCCTTTGACAATAGAATGAAGTTGTTGCTTTAGCTCGCGAATCTGAGCCTTAGAGCCTGATGCAAAGGTTTGCTTAAATTTTTTACAAACAGCACAGGTAGTGCGTGCACTTATGACCTACGGTAACGGTGAGGGTTTAATGGAATTAAAAATCCATGAAAACACATGTTTATCTTGATGGAACCAGGTGGTGTAGGCCGAATTTGGGGTGCATGTTTCAAAAGAATCTACCGGAGCTGTTGTCGAGCCATCAATATGCACGAATAGCCCGCAACCGGCAATCATTCTTTCAATTAACGTCCGCCAAAGAATGAAATTTGTAGAGTCTAATTTAATTGCTAGTTGATGGGAAAAACATAGGGTTATGGCTGTGTCGAAGGTGGCAACGAGAGTGGTGGAGATCCCAGAGGTTGTTGTTCCATCACCAGTCATGGTGCACCGGACTGGTGGATCGAAAGGAAAAGCGACTAGCCAGAACTAGCGATTGATACCAAGATAGCTGATATATTTTGGGGAGTTCTCTACTACCAATAGGTAGAGAAAGTTGCATATATATAGAGGAAGAGTTTGTACACAATTACAAATACAAAAATAACCCTATAAAGATAAATACAAAATATGTAAATATAATTACTCAATATAAAGATATTATCTAATTTAGATGGTCAATGGTGGATTATTGCCTTAGTCTGGGTTAAGTCTCATTAATCAGTATCGATAAGTAGCATGAATCTAGTAGTATATACCAACAAATCAAATGTAAAACCTTGTAATTGTTCAGCGAAGTCCAAGCCATTCTTTAACAACCATAAACATATTGGCAACTAGTTAAAGGTTGTTAACAACTTGAATAGCTATAGTTGCCTAATAGTAGCTATTGACTGTGATTTCTACAACTCTTCAACGTTGATGGAGCTTGTGATGAAACATTGGGTAATAACACAACTTGATATATTTATATAAAAAAGCATTTAGATTAATATAATAGATATAACTAATAGATCTAACACTAATTTTCTTATGTCTAACATGATATTTAATTCTTAAAAGATATGACATTGATTACTTTTTGATAATGTAATCAGATTTTCATTTATACCAAATTAATGCTAATTTTCTGTAAAATCTATCTTAAGAATTTCAGTTCTATGTTTTGTGGTTTTCTACTTCTGATTGTATTGAGTATAGCTGGTGTTGTTTATAAATAATTAGCAGATTAGGGACTCATGTGTAAATAAAGTTGAATTAGAAAAATAGCCATTAGAGATGTTTTAGTTCAAGGTATAAAAAGGGTATAAATCCCCAATTCCATTGTATTGTAAATTTACAATTCAATATACATATTTCTTGTTTTACCTCTCTAATTTCTCTTCTTCGATTCATCTATTTCTACTCTATTGACATTGTATCAGAGTGTTTTTTCATCACTTCTGCAATACGTTTTGGTTCATAGTTTTCTCTCTTTTCCGATTCTAGTGAAGGTTTGTTTCTCTTTCATGGTTTATCGAATTTGATATTTCCTTTATTTCTATCTTTCTTTCTTTCTTGAGAGTGTTTTCTGTATATTTTTGAATGCCTAATCAAAATTAATTACGTATTGATGAGCATAGCCTATTTTATTTGCATTCTAGTGAAATATAGTTGTTGCATTGGTTTTGCCGGTTTTAGATAGGGTAAATTACCATTCTTGGGCTAGAACATGAGGATGGCGCTTATGTCTAAGAAAAAATTGGAGTTTATTGACGGGACAATTGTTAAGCCAGCTCAGGGTGTTACGCTTTTTGGGGCTTGGTGTAGATGCAATTACATGGTTCTTTCATGGATAATTATATCTTTAAGTGCTTTGATAGCGCAAATGGCAGTAAGCTTTGAGAATGCAGAAGATCTTTGGAATAATTTGAAGGAAAGATTTGCACGTTCAGATGTTTATAGGATAGTTGATTTTTAGATAGCAATTTACATTATATCATAGGGTTCTAGGTCAGTAACTAATTACTTTGCCACTTTGCATGTTCTTTGGGATGAGATAAATACTTTGAATTCATTGCCCGTGTGTTCTTGTGATGGCTATTTTTGTAATTTTTCTCTGGCAATTAGGAGTAAGCAAGAAATTAGTCTTGTTATATGTTTCTTGAAAGGATTGAGCAGTTTTTTTTCTAATACTAAGTCACAAGTAATGGCAATGGAGCCGTTGCCATCTATGAATAGAGTTTTCTCTTTGGTTTTTCAGTTTGAAAGAGAGTTTGTGGTTGAAAAAGAGTCTAACATACAAGATGTTGCTTGTTTTGTAAAGAAAGGTAGTAATGGGTTTAATTCGCAGGGAAATTATGAGTATGGTAGTTTTTCATGGAAATAATTTTGGTCTTGGAAATGGTATTCAGTTTAGTCATTTTGGTAGGTAATTTGATTCTAGTACTCAAAATGGAGGATATCAAGGTGGTTTTAAGAGGCAAAACTGGAGGAATGACAAACAAGTTAAGTGTTCTTTTTGTAATGGCAATCATTTAGTAGGGCAAATGCTGTTTCTGGTTTGGAAGAGTTTGGTGAGGGTGAGATTGATCAAGATGCTTTTGAAGAGATTAGTAAAAAAGATCAAGATTGCTCAGTTTTATCTCAGAAACAGGACATTGCAGCTTTTACACCAAAGTAACTGGAGCAACTTTCTCTGATTGTTCAAACACAAGCATAATAGTCATATCAGATGATGTTAGCCAATAATCAACAGAATACTACATATGTTAATGCTGTATCTGCAAGACTAGTGCAATCAAAGGAAAAATCTATTGAAGCTCATACTTATGCTAATGTTGCTTTTACTTCTACAGCAAGGATTAATCTTCCAATTAATTAATAATCCAAATTGAGGTCAATTAGGGCTTTTTCACAAATGCAGGAATATGAATAAATAATTTAGGCAATTATCACTAATTGTAATGTTAGTCCGTAAACAGGCTAATAACAATAGCGGAGGGGGGGGTGAATGCATTATCTTGGTTACTTTTAAACTTTTTCAAATTTATTCACCAAGTTCTGTTTTTATATTTGTGCTGAGTATATGTGCTGGGTGCGATATAAAAATGTATAAAATGCTTAGATCTGTTGGCACAGTTTATCTTCAATCCTTAGCTGAGTAATACTTACTCAGTACAGATTGGATAACAAGTAGATAAGTGAAAATGACAAAGATGAATGAGCAGATCGTTGATAAAGCAAATCGCTTAGAGTTAGAATGATTACATTTGAGATTTTATCCTGGTTTAGCCCCTAGCCTAGCACCAGTCCCCGAATACCATCTCCGAGCTTTTATCCATTAGTGATTCGTTCCTTCAATAAGAGAAGAAGCCTGTACAGCGGGTAGACTCTATTACATAAAGTAACTTCCTTTCTAACTACCACTCAACTCAATTTGGGTATCCTTCCCAAACTGACACTAAAGATTTGAATGAAATATAGCAAACTGAATTCAACTTATAAAATGTTGAATCCTTACAATGTTAAATCTAAGAGTGATTCTCTCTATTATAAATAGATAAAGCTATTGATTGTTTGTTGATTGCTTGCTGAGGAATTTCTTTTGAAGCAGAGAAAATTGTGCAGAGTTTTTGCTCTTAAGAAATTCAAGGTGATTCACCAAGTTTGAACGTCTGGTTCAGTCTTCTATTTATACTTTGAAGCTCTGAGAAGTAGCCGTTGCAAACTTCAAGATATCACTGATCTTCAATTTCTCATCTCTTCAAATCTTTCAAATCCTCCTGTTGGAGACAGATTCCAGGACGATTAGAGATAGGGATTTTAACATTGAGGCATGACATAATTCCGTTGAGAAATTCTCGTTTGTCTTCAAGCAATCTGGATCTTGATAGGTACGCGCTAGAATGCAACGTAGAGTCTTTCTATTGGATGATATTACTGACGTTGCGAGAAACACGCGAAGACACTTGAGACATGGCGCGTAATAGAATCATTTCATTTACTTGGACTGTAGTGAGGAATCTCTAACGCTACGTACTGACATGTTTAACGTTATGAGGACCATAGGAATCTTTCTAGTTTCCAGTGTCTTTTTCTCTTGAAAAATAACTGAAAAATATTCTGTTCCTTCACAAATGACGTTAGTAGCATATGTGTCACAAGGTCTCTACGTGTCACTATTTTACTACCTTTAAATAAATAAAGTAGAACTCAGTATGTGCTGAGTGAGAATAAATCTGAACTACATAGTACTTAGCACAGACTCAGCTTTTCCTACCCTAAGTCATAACTTAATTAATTACTCAGCACAATTGAGTTATTTTCCCTTAAACACACTCAAGTCAGCTTAAGTACTGCGAGGTACTATTAACTTAGGTTCTACAATTTCCCCCATTTTGGATAGATAGCAAACTAGGTAGTAGAAAAAGTTAATTGAATAAGTAGTTCAGAGATATCAGAGTACTTGAAAGTTATGTAAGAACTCCCTTGTGCTGAGTGATGTTTGTCACTTTTCCATTGATAAGTTTAATAACTTAATGGTTCCGAAAACTTGTTTGTTAGACTTGGCTATACTCGTTTAGTAAGGCTTATCCTCAATAATAATGCCAAAAACTTGTTCACGAAAAATGTAGGTGTTGTCAATACCCCTTATCACATAGAAAAATGATGATAACTGCAAGTATACAGTTGCAATGTAGTTTTAAAAGATAT